>JAADXW010000085.1:0-42257 GCA_023337975.1 Phytopythium ostracodes
CCCCCCCCCCCCCCCCCCCTCATCAACAAGTGATTGCACGATAACGCGAGTTCGCACTCGGAACAGGAACCAGTCAGCCTATTATCGCCAGTCGATGGATGACGCAGGCAGTAGACCCACGGCGCCATGCCCGGCGACGAATCACCTCCAGGCGCACGGCCCCAAACCAAACTAAGTCGCCCCCGCCACCCCTTGCAGTGATGCTTCTCTGGGTCGGAGACTTACGGCGGGGCCACGTCGGCTATCTGGCGCGTCGGTGGCGGCCACAATCGAGTTCAACCGCGCGCTCGGGGGGCTTCGGTCTACTCATAATCGCCGTGCTTGTCGGCTGCATCGCGTGGACCGCCTTCTTGGTCCTGTTGACGCTCAAGCCGAACGAGACGGCCAACTTCCTGATGAACACGGGCGGATGAGAATATTAATTAGTTATTTCCCCTCGGCTTTGACGACGGTCAGTCCTGGCTCATCGTCGAAGCCGACCCCGACTCGCTGGTTGTCTCCACCGCAGCCCTGCTTGCCGTCAACGTCTGCTTCCTTCACGTACTGGTCAAGATGACGTTCTGGCGCCGAGCTGACTCGACTAGCGTCGCGACACTCGAGGCGCGGATACGGGAGTGGATGCTCTGCACCGGCCAGCGACTCTTGCCGGAGGCCCGCAGACATGTCGTGGCCGCCTGGTATGACCAAGTGTCGACGTTCTGGCACGAGCTGACAAGCATCTCGGGAAGGAACCGGAAGTTCTGGGTACGCCCACGGCTCTGGATGCAACCGCCTCTCGTTGATACGAGCACCAACTGACCACCTCCTGTGTACCGATTACCGCTAGAACGTGGCCTTAAAGTGCGTCGACCTGGGCATGCAGTCCGCGTAGTTGCTCCAGGCACTCGAGACCGGATTCCCAGCCGCCTTGGTGCGCCTTCCACCGGGCAGCTTTGAGCAAATGGCGCACATGGACGCCAACTCGCAGGAGATCACCTTGTTCCGCGCGTGCTTCGACTCACTCGGCTTCCAGACGTTCGGCATCCTGTTCGTCCGGGTTGGCATGAACTTGACTCTTTGCCATCGCTTCCACGCGGTCGTGAACGCTCTCTTTCGTGATCACAGGCCGGCACAACGAGTCACCGCGGTCCACCCTGCAAGCTCGGAGGCCCCCTCAGACAAGCGCATACGATATCAGCGGCACGTCCCGAGACTCTTTGCCGCGCTCTTCGTCGCGTTCGGCGCAGTTGTGATCGTGTACGTTGAAAAGGCCATGGTAGCGTCGCATACGCCCACCGGTGGCGAGAGAGCACAACGTGCCCGTGCCTGGCGCTGATTGACGTCGACCTGACGCCTCGGACGCTCGAGACTGGATGAACCCCGTCGATAGCACGCCGGCCGTGCGAGCGCTGGCGGCCAGCGGAGACCTGAGAGTGCTCCATGTGATTAGCCATGGTCTACTGCGGCTGCCCGATGAGTTGCGCAGGTGCCAAGCCTTGGAATACGTGTACGTATCGCTCTCTGATTGGGTATGGTGGCAATCTGCGATGAACTGGTATCATTGTTAACGGTCTGTCCGTCATCGGCAAGCAGGTCGCTCATGTACACGGGGCTGGAAGCGCTTCCGTCGTGGGCGAACGAGCTCAAGGCGCTCAAGTTCCTGTGAGTTCGATGCCCACATCACTTCGACACACTATGAGTGCGCGCTCACGAAGTCAATGAAATTATGCTGCTTTGCGCAGACACCTCGAAGGGAAGGAGCTGTTCACGAACCTGGTGAGCATCGACGCCGACCTCTTCCGCGACATGCCACACTTGGCGTACCTGCACATCACAGTGCACGATAACCTCCGAGAGTCCCCACTGCTCGGTGGCGTCCCGCACCTCCGCAGTTTTGTGCTGGCGCACATGCTGTCTCTCCAGCACATCCCTGCGTTCGACAAGGCGCCAGACATCCTTCGACTCGAGCTCATCTCCTGCCACAAGCCCGGGCGCTCCCAGACCTCTTGCGCATCAACAACTTACTCCACCTGGCCGTCTTTCGACGCAGCGCGTTCTACTGCAACGGGTTCGTGGGCGAGTGCGATCCCTCGAGCTCCATGTGCGCGGCTAACCCGCAGCTTGGCATCCCAAAGATCGATTGCCTCGATGCCGACGAGCCGCGAGCGTCGGACGCGCTGGATCCCGCGGCCGTCCGAGCGTGTGGCGGCGTGCCGTATTGGCGGTGCGAGTTCTCCGCGGGCTCCGGCCAGATCGGCATGTGCTACAACAACCGATGCAAGTGCTCTCGTGTCTGCTGAACAACGACTACATCCGGCTCCGACGAGCGCAAATCGTTGCTGGCGTCGGCCCAGCGTGCGATCCGGTCGAAGAAGCATGGCTTGGGTGCAAGTAGCGGACTAGGCGTCGAAACCTGTAGAGCACGTTGGCGTTCTCGAACTTGAGCATGCATTTTCGTCGGTGACTGCGATTACAGCTCCAAAGATTGACTTGAGGCTGATCAAGCGCCTGCTCTTGACTGTGCTCGATGTTTCCGTCGTCGCCACCACGTCTGAATCGTCGACGCGTACGCGTTCTCCCACATGACGCGGAGGATCTCGAGCCTCCGCTGTTCTTCCAGGCGGTCCTGCAGCTCGTAGAACCGCACGCGAGCTCTCTTTGCTCGGTACGCGGTCTGCAGCGTCACAGCCGCGCGCGCCCTCGCATCTAACAGACGCCGTACCTGCGAGCCGAAGCGCCGCATGAAGCGCGCCCACCGGAAGAACGTGGCCAGCACACGTGCGGCAGCTTCAGTTCGCTGGCGACGCGTGCGCTCGCGATGGATGCGCGCTCGCTGCCGCCAGCCCCAGATCTGGATCGCGATCGCCGCGTGGTAGCGCGCAAGCCGGTGACAGCACGCGCGGAAGTCGCGGCGCTTCTTGCCGTACGCGCGCACACACCGCGTGACAATCCGGACAGCGCGCATCTCACGCACGTAAATCTCGATTTGTTGGCGGAAGCGGAAGAATCGATAGCAGCGCTGTATTTGCGCCGCCGCTCGCGAGAACCTGGCGTATCGGCGCCTTCGAACGAGCATCTTGCGAGCGTAGAAGCCGCGCCATCGCGCTTGAATGGTGACGGCGGCCCGCTGGACCACATAGGATGCGGCTTTACGCCTCCCAATCACCTGGTGGCGCCAGCTCTGGATGGTGACGAGGGCCGCGAACTGCTCGAGTTCTCGCTGCTCGCTGGTGTTGGACTTCCAGCGTGCCCACGACCGGGAGACAAGTGCTTGGAGCCGCCTGCGAGCGTACCGCAACACCCAAAGAGCGCATTTACTGCGTGAACATTCCGCATACGGAGGATAGGATAAGTGAAATGATCAGCACGGCGTTGAACGAGATCAGAGCCACTTACAGCTTACAAAACGCCTCGACGCGCTCCTGGCACTGTGCCCATTGCGCCTGCTCTCGCCACCAACGGAAGCGCCGGGCCTGTGCCTTCTGGTGGTGCCTGCAGACCACAATCTACGCCGCGGTGTCATTGAAGGTCAGTTCGGACACTGCACCGGTCATAGGTTGATTTGGAGGTGCATAACCAGCTTACCGTCAGTTTCTCGACTGCAAAGCGCTTGCGCAGCAGCCAGAACGACGACGATGAGTGTGTTGAAAGATCAGGCCTGTGGACGAGCTCCACAACGCAATGTGCGCGCAAGTATTCGGCCGTCGTCGTCACTGGAAATCGTACCACAGCGTTAGAAGACAAACGCAGCGCCTAGCCACGTGTTCACGGCTCGAACGCTTACTGATGCTGCTGCTGCCAATCGACAGCCGCTGCGACTTCTTGATCTTCGGCGACGAACTGGGGCCGTAACCATCACAGCGCACCCTCGGTCCCCACTCATCGCGTACCACCAGTGTGTGCTGACAAGTGGACCCGTCACCACTGCTAGCTGGAGGAAGCGCCGTGGTAACCCGACATATCGGGCGAGAATTCAGCTGCGCCGTTGCTTTTGGCGGCGACGAACCCTGCGAGCGGACTGGTAGTGGAGCACAAATCCTCGCCGTTAGGTCGGACGACGCGGGTAGCACTGATGATGGTCGAGCTGCAAATGTCTTGCGATGAACCCACACGTTGCGACTCAGCACAGTCGCGAGCGAGGGCTGTCGGGGGCGTCCTACCCGCGACAAGAACGTAAGCTTCCCGGTATTTTCGCTGCGCATCGACTCTAGCGTCAGCTCTAGCTCCATCGCTTGCTCATACGTTACGCTTGAGCGCCGCAGCAGTCGGACGCTCTCGAGGGCGTGCACAGTGTCTTCGTGAAGCAGCAAGAACAGCAAATCTTCCTGTGAAAGCTGCTGGCGCTCCATCTTGGCGTCCCACAGCACGAGCGCGAGTTCTGCATGAGACAAACCCGTATCGATTGTGTCGTTGCGTTGTGGTGATAGCGGGCGAAGCGCCTGCAATGGCGTCGCTCGTTGGTTGACGCGGCGCTTCCTTATCCGTCCAGATCTTGGTGGCGACAGAGGCAGACGCTCAAAGTCACTTGGCTGGGCTTGACAAGCGCCCGGCCGAGTGCCAGTGACTGCGATCGCTACAAGTCGAGACGCGACCAAGTAGCTCGCTTGTTCAGGGAAGAGTCCATCGATAATAGCGTCGGCACTGGTCCTCGCGACGGCGCTGACGGCCTTAAGCCGGTCGAGAAGGTCGGCGCGCTTCGCGGGCTTCCGCAGGTCGCTCGGCGCCATGTCAACCTAACGCGACTGGTCTAGCAGTAGAACCACCAAAACGAGGTTGGCCGCCTAAATTAGGCAGACTGAAGCGCTGTGTTGGACGACAATAGCTGCTGGCGTCGAGCTTGGACGCGCAGTGCCGCCTACATATCGACGCGGACGTGCAGCTCCTTTGCGGTCATGAAATCAAGCACCTCTTGGCACTCTTCTCCGCTCAAGTACGGACGAAGCACGCGCACGCCGTCCATGTACAGCGCTTTGCTCCATGGCGACCGTGCGAGCGCTCGGTAAAACACTTTCTTGGCGGCGTCGACGCGCCCGAGCGCGACTTCAAAGTGCAAGTACAAGCGCCACGCCAACGCGCAGCCGCGCGTGCGTACCTGTCTCATCATGTTCTCGAACGTCGCTCGAACGCGCGTGATACCCGCCGCGTTGGCTCCCCACTTGTGGAACAGACAGCACTGCGCTGGCTCTGAAGCTGGCAATAGAGACAAACCCTTGGAGCTGCCGCCAGACGCCAGTGCTGCCGTCGACGCAGCACGTTCGATGCGTGCGATCTCGGTCAACAGCGTGAACAGCCACTCGACCAACTGCGGCGAGTCAAAGTGGCGCCGCGACTGCTTCTCGACCCGCAAGAAGTGACTGCGCAGCGCTTGGGACATGGTCGCGCCGGTCTCGGCGTCTACGAACAGCCGAAGCAGCAGCGCGTCGTGCGGGAACGACCGCACCGCACGTTCCACCGCCGAGCGCCACATACGCGGACTGACAGCAGGGAACGCGCCATCGGCGTTCTGGTGCTGCTGCAGCAGCTCCAAGTAGCTCAGCCAGACCCACCTCGACCGCAAGCACACAGGCTTGGTGTTATTGTCATCGTACAGGAACTCGCGGTACAGATCGCATGCTGCCTCGAGACCGCGCGAGCAATACACTGTCAATGCGAGGTTGTGAAGGCAATAGCCAACGACACACGACGGAGCACTGTTGACCGCTAGCGAGCGATCAGTTGCATCCGACAAGCAGCGATCACAGCTTGAGGCAACTTCGAGGATGGCGTAGTCGAGCTCCGATCGGTATGTCGCCTCAAGACTTGCCAACACTTCAGACTCTTCAAGGTGCCGCAGTCTCTGCGTCAGTGCTACTGGGTCTTTTCGAAGCGCCGTGACGAGGAAGTCGAGCGGTTCGTGCTCTGGCTGCCACACGCACCAGAGTATGTGCAGTGCGCGCTTCTTCGCCAACTCGTTGGCTCGCAATCCATCTTCGACAGCATTGATCCTCTTCTTGGTCTTCTTTGCGGTGGGTTTCTCATGCTGATCCGACTTGGAACTGCCCCACAATTCCTGACGGGCGCGAAGAAACACGAGCCGATGAAATTCGCGGTCGATGTTCGAGCTCTTTCGTAGCGATGCCAGCGTCTTCTCGAAGATGCGGTGTACTTGGCGATCGTTTCCCAGACGAAACTCCAGCTGGGCGTACTCAGACAGCACCGCCAAGTCAGTGCGCTGGTCACCATCGGCTGTACGGGTTGTCAGTAACGACTGGTCCTGCAAAAGAAGCTGGCTTACTGACCGCGCAAACGCCACGGCGTCATCGGAGACCCTGCTGGTTTGATTGGACTTGCAGGAAATCGCTGCTAGCTCAGCCTCAAAGCCGATCCATAGACACTTGATCATTCGAGACGACGGAACCTTGTGGCGAGGCTTATCCACCTTGAGATAGCCCTGAAACAGGTCGAGGGATTGCGCAAAGATCCGCCGGATGAACGCGACTCGATCACGATCCAATGCCGTCACTTTGTCGACGCGGAGGCATCGCACCAAGCTCTTGTTGAGCAGTCGCAGGCGGTCCTGTGGCGCCAACGCGAGTGGCTTCCGGCAGTTCGAGTCCAGCGCTCGAAGGAGTGGTTCGGCCAACTCACCGCAGTCCACCGCGAACGCGTCCGCATAGATGCTGCTGTCCTGATACCCCGTGCTCTTGCGGGACGCCATGTGCACGCCGCACATCTCGAGCAGATTAGAAACCACCGCCCACTGATAACTTGGAGAGATTTTGAACAGAAAAGGCTGCAGCTCATCGGTGAGTACTGCACATTCCGGGGCCGCTTCGATGAGGTCTTGGTGGTCCTCACGCGTCGCCCAAAGCGGCTGCCACTGCGTTTGCTCTTGCGTCTCCTCACGTAAGAGCCATGCCACAAAGGGATCGCCACGCGACACGCTGTTGTAGTCGGCTCGCTGATCTTCGACTTGCTCTACAGCTGCGACGACACCCGCTAGACGCTTCTTCTCTCGCGCCGCGAGCTGCTCCTGGCGCGCTTGTGAAGCTTCAGTGCCCCGCAGCTCGGACAAGATGCGCTCATACTCAGCCGCGTCATTCGCTTCGTCAACCAGAATGCGGTAGCCATGCAGGTTGCTGTATACGAGCCGTCCCTCGCGCTGGTTACCGCCGTCACGATGTGTCTCGCCTTGTCCGTAGCTCGAATCATCACCGCTACCCTGGGTACCACCAGTATGATCAAAGCTAGGATCCTTCAGACGATGCACACGGCGCCGGTAGGCAGCTGACGACGACAGAAGCTGCTGCTTGTGCTTCAGTGACCGGATCGCGTCCGGAGGGTTGATATCGCTCAACTGGGTCACGCACTCGCTCTCAACACGCGCGATGAGCTCATGGTCTGCCAGTGGCATTCCCTGTTCCAGCAATTGGCGTAGCGCGTCATTACCCAACGCGCCGACTTCCCCAAGTCGTGCCAGATCTCGACTCCATCGGTCCGCAAAGTCGTTGAGCAGGCTGTGGTAGGGCCGCGAGTCATTCGAATCGATGGAGGATTCAGCGATGCTGACGTTGAAGTCGAAGAGAGCTTGAAGATGCGCTATGGCGTGCTCCACGTGGCCAGTCTTGTGCTCGAAAGCGCACATGAGAGCGTGGAAACGCACCAACAAAGCCGACAGCGCGTCGGTCATCGCGTTGCCGTCGCAAGCTTCTCGCTGCTTCCGGTAGACGGCAAGGATGCGCGCAAAGAGATTCCGAGTCGATGGCACCGAAAAGCTGCTGAAGTTTTGCTGGTGACACTCGAGCAACTTGATCCACAGCGCTGGGTCCGTTGGGTCCAGCTCAATGAGCGACTCCAAGAGTTGCAGCGCAGCGTCGTGGTCATCACCACCGTCCTCTAGCCAACTCATGTGCAGCTTCAAGTTGATCTTGACGCGCTGCAGCTCGCGCGAGTTCGGGTTCAACGCGATCGCCCGCTCTAGAATCACGGCTTGCTTTTCAAAGACGCTGCGCTGTGCCGCGGCCAGCGCCTTCTTGTCCTTACCCTGCAGCAGCTGAAGCGTTTGGTCTTGGAAGGCCATGAAGTCCAGCCACGCGTCCACGTCGTGCGGGTTCTCCGCAAGCGCGGTGTTAAACAGCTTCGACCGCGTCACGAGAAGTTGCTCCGCGTTCTGCGCGTCCGTCAGCGCCACTACGTCGCTATTGGACGCCGCCACTGCATCCTCCGACACAGCTGCATCTATTGTATCTACATCAACAACAGGGTCCAGCGGGATGTAGGCCATTTCTGAGGCTGCACTTGGGTGGGAGTCACGTTGTCGCGCGCGGCGCTTGTCCGAGTAGGCGAGGTACAGCCGCTTCTGCTGTCCTGACCGTTCCGCCCTGCGCGCATCCAGGCCAAAGTACCGCTCCGTTCGCTGCCGCTCTTCCTCTCGCTTCCGCCGTGCCTCAACTCGAACCGAAGGGGGCAGGCCTCGTGAGGAAGCGACCCACGCGCCAGTGCCCAGCGTGCGCCGCGTCGCGAGCTCGTACAACGGCTGGTCGCCAGAGTAGATCGACCCGAAGAACTGGTTGTCGCGGTCGCCCACGCGGTCCACCTCAAACAGCTTCTCTTCAGCATTGATCGCAGCGACAATGGAAGGCTGGGAGCGCGCCAGCTCCCGCGTAGAACCCGTAGCAACGAGCCGATGCTCGCGACTTGCGGACCGCGACCGGGATCGGCGGCGACGGGTCAGCTGGCGCTCCGATCTACGATCACTGCCGTCTGACTCGTCCGACGATGGGCTACTGTACTCTGATCGGCGGTGATGGCGCCGCTTTTTCTTCTTTTTCTTGTCCTCCTTGCTCTTCCTCTTCTTCTTCTTGGCCTGATTGTCGTGCTTATCCGCCCTGGATCGGTGCCGTCTGTGCACCACAAGCGCGTGCGACCGGTTGTCGTCACTCGCGTCTTCCTCCCTGCCGCGCTTGTGCCTCTTCTTGTCCCGCTTGCCGTCGCTAACGGCCAACTGCAGCCCGGGACCTGCGTGTTGATCCGCGCCCTGGAAGCTGCGGCCGACCTTCAGCCACTCTATCACGGCCGCAAGATAACGTCAGAGCGCCAGACTCACAGCGTAGCGAGTAGAAGACACAGAGATCTCGATGCACTAGCCGGCCCTTCGATACACAACGCACCGTCGACGCCGCCGCGCTCGTCGGGACGCGCTTCGCCCGCGCTGGAAGTTGCTCGTCCTGCTGCGAACATGCTGGTTACTGTTGTGGTTTTTGACCACTTGCCTTACTGAAGGCAATTTGTGGTTTTTGGTCGGATGTGCTGTGGTTTTTAGCTGATTCTAACATAGTCGATAGACCGTCAGATTTCATTCAGCAAATCACATTCAGGACAAAACCGGGGCGTGTGATTGGCAAAAAAGCCAAATCGACTCAACGTGGAGAGCCCAGCCCCACAACGCAATCCTCCACCAAACGCGACGCCACCAAGCACCAAGGAAGACGAGGGAGACCATGAGCGCGGGCGATTCCCCGGCATCGGCGCCGCCCACGGACCTGTCGGACGAGGAGCAGGTGGCCTTGTACTTGAAGGGCAAGATCCAGATGTTCCCCATCGCGGTCATGACGCGCGTGGACTTTGTGGACGTGTCGTCGCTGCTGCTCGAACCCGCGGCCTTCCAGTTCACGGTCGACGCGCTGGCGCACCGGTACCGCAGCATGGGCGTCACGCACATCGTGAGCTGCGAGTCGCGCGGGTTCATCTTCGGCGCGCCCGTGGCGCTCGCGCTCAAGGCGGGCTTCGTGCCCGTGCGCCGCTCACGCAAGATCCCGGGCAACACTGTGGGCGTTGACTACGTCTCGGGCTTTTTTTCGGGCCGCCTGGAGATGCAGGCCGACGCCATCCCCGCCGGCGCACGCGTCGTCATCATCGACGACTTTGTCGCTACGGTACGCTCTCGTCTGTGTTGTCTGTTGACGGGTTGCTGATGCGTGCAGGGAGGCTAATGCGAATGCATCGTCTTGATGACAGGGCAACACGCTCAAGGTGATCGGCGATCTGATCGAACTAGTAGGCGGCCACGCGCTAGAGTGCGGCTGCGTTATCAGTACGGAGCGACTAAAGGTGAGCCGCAGCTTCCTCTTTTACCCGTCGTATGTCGCTCGCTGGTGAATGCGGACAAGTAGTAACACGCGTTGCTGGGTTGACCCCGCAAACGACACCACAGGCATCCACGCAAGGCATCCCCGTGCACGCGCTCGTCACAGTCTAGGACGCTGCATACAGTGCACCCATTGTGAAGCCTCCATGTATGAGTCGAGTCCACTGCGATACCGCGACGACAATAACGACACACCCACATCAGGAGGCGACGTCTGGGCAATTCTCATTCCCACTCCCGTTCTTATCCCCATTCATGTGATCCCGTCCGCTTACAGATGTGCGGGTAGGGTACATGTCCACTTTTGCATACTTTGTGGTCACTACAGCTCTTTATTGACATCATTCACGGTACACCTCTGATTCTGAGTCCTTCTCAGCCGAAAAGTGCATCAAGCGAACTGCAGTAACGATTCCAAGGCGATCATGGCGACGATAAAGGCGGCGGAACCTGCGCCTGCCGTGCTGGTCGTGGGCACGCGGCTCCACTGGAACAACCACGCGCGGGACGAGGCGCTTGATGTGCCGGCGCTGCTGCGCCAGGTGCTGGCATTCTGTGTGCGCGCGGCGAGCTACGCGGATGCGGGCGTGCTGATCGCGATCGGTGTGCCCGACGGCGTGACGGCGCTGCCCTCGCGCTCCTCTGGCGGATCCGTCGCTCGCGCCGAGCCTCGCTCCGCGTTCGCCGCGTCCGTGCTCGAGTTCCTGGACCGCTTGTACGCGGACGTGGACTCGGGCGTGCTGTCGCCGGCGGGCAAGCGCGTGCCCGTCGAGATCATCCCGCTGCTGCACTGGGGCAAGTTCGTGCCGGCGCTCAATGCGCTCGTGGCCACGGCGTCCACTACGTTCCCAGGCTCGACACTGCTGCTGCTCCAGTCGCTCGAGATCGATACCGACGCCTCGGGAGTGCAGTTCCTGCGCTCGCACTTCGACGCGCGCCGCGATCTGGTCGTCGGCGCGGCGCTCCCAGGCCACGAGTTCTCCCCAGCGCCGCACGGGCAGCCGCTGCAACTGACGGGCACGACGAGTCCGTGGAACACGCTCGCGCTCTGGAACCTGCAGCAGCTGAGCAAGGTGGGCTTCCCGCTCGTCGGCGACGGACTGCACCTTGGCAACGGAAACGCTGGCATCGAGGAGGTGTCGACCATCGCCATGTTCCAGCGCCTGTTCGCGCCCGCGACCGACAGCGACAGCGACAGCACTAGGGCGACGGTGCTGCGCGTTCCTGGCATCGCGTGGCAGGCCGACGACTTTGAGGACCCCGCGCGCCGCGCGTGGCAGGCCGCCAAGATGGCAAGCAAGAACCAGCGCGCCGCCGCGCAGATGCAGCGCCTCGGCATCGCGGCGGGCCGCGTGTTCCACGTCGACACAGAGTCGGCGTGAGGAACTTGGCCGCGAGACATCTCGAAGCTGTGGTAATCCCCGGTATCAATCGTTTTATAAGTGATGAAGTGGTTGCTCCAGCTTCTTGGTATGCTCTAGTTCCTCTTAATTGTTGATTATGAGCTCTCCTACAGCTTCCGTCGAGCAGAACCTACGCCCGTGGCGCCGATGGCTCACCTCGCAGGCTCAGGCGACTGCTGCTGGCGCGCAAAGTTGTTGAAGATCTGCTCCAGGCTCGTGTGCGAGACGCTGTACTCCTGGATAGTCAGCGCCGCCTTGGCGCCCTCCACGAGCTCGAACATCTCCGCCAGTGACATCTCCGGCACTGTATTCGCTGTGCTACTTGCAAGTCGGTAGCGGCAGTAGTCGCCCTGCCGCTCAAGCTGCACAACTTCTCCGCGACGGCGGTCGGCGCTGCGGTCGTCTTCAGCCCCCGCCGTGCCACCGCAGCCGAAGTGCCGATGCAAGAACTCGACCAGCGCGGCCATGCGGTCCTCCATGACCCACCAAGCGCACAGGTGCGACACACTGACAGCGTGCCCAGCCGCTCGCTCCTTACTCAAGCTCGTGCTCGGTGCTACGCTCGCCATGAATGCTCCAGCTCGTTCGCCGTCACCAAGAGCTGCGCATGCTTCCGTCACTTTACTCGAGTCGATCTCGTCACCAAAGGCAGACAACCGTTCGAGCTGGATCTGCCTGATCTCGCCGCTGGATGCGGGCCGAAGCTTGCAGTCAAGCAGGAACCCGTCGCCGAAGCGCGCCTTGAGGTGCGAGATCGACCCCAGGCACTGCAGACGGCCGTCGACCATGATGCCGGCCTTGCTGCACAGAGCCTCACACTCGTCCATCGAGTGGGTCGTGAGCACGACGGTCGACCGCTTCGAGCGCACCGACATGTCCAGGATCACGTCCCACATCAGTCGTCGCGAGGCAGGATCCATACCAGTGGATGGCTCGTCCAGGAAGACGACCTTGGGGTCGCCCAACAAGGCGATGGCGACCGACAGCTTGCGCTTGTTGCCGCCGCTCAGAGCACCCGCGAGCTTGTGCTCGAACTGCTCGAGGTGCAGCTTGCGCAGCAGCCTCGCGATCTCGTCGTCCATGATCGGAGTCAGCCCCTTCAGCTGCGCGTACAGCTCAAGGTGCTCGCGCACGGTCAGCAGGTCCAAGAGCGCGTCAAACTGCGGGCAGTAGCCGATCGAGCGCCGCGCGTCACGTCGCTGAGTGAGGATGTCGAACCCGTTGAGGAACGCCGAGCCCGCAGACGGCGCCAGGTCGCCCGTGAGGATCCTCATGGTCGTCGTCTTGCCCGCGCCGTTAATGCCCAGGAACCCAAAGCACTCGCCGGTGCCGAGCCCGAACGTCAAGTTCCGGACCGCGAGCTTCCCGTTTGGATACCGCTTCCTCAGGCCGACGACCTTGACGGGTTGCGAGAGCAGCGGCTCGCCACTCCCAGTCTTCGTGGAGTCGTTTCGCAGTCGCCGGGTCTCGGCCGCGATGTCCTCGTCTTCGTTCTCATCGCCGCTGTCGGCGTCGTTGCTGTCGTTCAGCGTCGACTCGGAGCCCCGCTGGTCACCTGTATCGGTCGTTCTCCGCGTCATCGAGCGAGCAAACGCTGTCAACTTGCCTCCAGTGATCGGCCTCGAGTCGTGTCGCGCCGTGCAGTTGCGGTACTCGTCGACGAATACTGTCAGGAGGAAGTACACCGGTCCTTCGATCGCCAGGTAGGCAATATCCGTGCCAGCGATCTCGGCGTCAAACGCGCTCGCAACGTGGCCGGAGAGGCCGTAGAGCGCCTTAATGTCGGCGACGATGACGCTGAGCAGTCCGTTGCCCAGCGAGAAGAGCGGCGAGAGGCGCCAGACGTAGACTAGCACGTCGTTCACGGACTTGGTGGACGCGAGCGTGCCCATCGTGTAGCTGACGAGGATCAACACGATGCCGAGCAGGAAGTTGAGCATGACGGTGTACAGAAGGCACGCGCGCGGGTCGTGCATGAAGTGCGAGAGCAGGTAGGTCCAGGGCGTTACGGCGGTCCCAAACAGCGCGAACAGCGTCACCAGCGCGCTCGGGACGTCCTGGGTGCACGTTGAGCACGCCGCGCCGCTGCTGCTCAGCGAAGAAGACACGCCGAAGCCGCGTAGCAGCAAGATGGCCCCGGCCATGGGCACCACATACAACGCCAAGTCGAAGGCGAAGTTGGCGAGCCAGTAGGCAGGCAGCGACACGCCCGAGAGCAGTTGCTGGTACTTGGCGTTCTGTCCGTCCTGCTTCTCGCGCACGAGGAAGGGCATTACGGACGCCGGGATGAACGTGAAGGCGATGACGACGAAGATGACCGCCGGCAGGCTCAAGAAGGAGCTGAAGAGCGTCCGCGTCTTGAACGACAGCGGCAGCGGGTGCGACGACACGCGGATCGTCACGCGGTCGATCTCTTCCTGCGTCATCGGACTCCCAATGCTTGTAGCGTGGCTCACCAGCAAGTGTTTGTGGATGGCTTCGTCCATCATGGCCTTGTAGATGGGCGCCGCATGCGTCGCCGACGTATTCACGAGCACGTTGTAGGCCAGCACTTGGTCCTCCGTCGAGCCGTAGACCACGTAGCCGCCGTACTGCCCATCCACCGACTGGATTGGCACGCTTTCGCTGGATGTGATCGTGTCGGGCGCCTCGACCCCGTAGCCGTTCTCGAACGCAATCTCACTGAAGCGAAGGCAGTGGCCACTGGTATCGTTGGGCCTGAGCTCGGACGGCGAGTATGCGACACCAAACACCGTCGGCGTCATGGACCCGTTGTACACTCGCTGCGGGATCTCCACCTCGAACAGCTCGCCGCCACTGAACGTGGAGTCCTTCAGCACGTCACTGAACGCTGAGGCTGACAGCGTCTCGCCCGGGAAGCTCACAGGAATGGGCGTGCGCCTGCCGAGCGAGTACTCGCTAGCGGTCTCTAGCAGCTTCTTTGGGTCGTTCTTCAGGAACATGCTCTGTCGGAGCGCCGCGAGCCCCGTGAAGATGACAACGATCGGCAAGACGGTGCGGAACACGAGCATGTTGCGGTCGCGCCTCCCGTACTGCACGCGCTTGCGCACCAATGCTGCAAACTGGCTCAACATGACGCGGCGTCTGTGCTGGAGGTGCCGATGTAGGGGCTTCTCGCGACCGCTACCGCCGGAGGCTACGCTCTTCAGCGTCGTCCCGACTTGATCTCTCTTCACGAGCTCATTGCTCTCCGATACGGCAACTGCCACTTGCGCCGGTGGCTCTGAGACTTCGACAACTGCCCCATCGAAGTTGATCTTCTTGGCCACGCTGTGACTCGAATCCTGCTGCTGGCCGCCTTCCAGCACCTTGAGGAACACTTCTTCGAGCGTGGTGACGGAGATAGCGTACGAGAGCACGCCCAGCTCGGAGCGGCTGCTGTCGAGCGCTCGAAACAGCGCAGGGAACGTCGGCGCGCTCTCGAACGGCAGCTGCAGCGTCAGTTCTGTGCCAATGCTTGTAGCCACGACCGCCAGCGGGACATGCGACCGAACGAGCGAGACGAAGCTCGACACGGCTCCATCCTGCTCCTCAGCTTCGCTTTGGCCGCTATGATTAACAATGTTGCTGGCTTGCAGCGTGATGCTGAGGCGGTAGCCGACGCCGTAGTGGTTCTTGAGGAACAGCGAAGACCCGACGCACTGGAGAGTGCCGTCCGCCAGGATGGCGATGCGGTCGCCCAACACGTCAGCCTCGTCCATGAAGTGGGTCGTCAGCACCACGACGCGGCCGCGGCTGCTGCTGCGGATGAGCTCCCACATGCTGCGGCGACTGTACGGGTCCATGCCCGACGTCGGCTCGTCGAGGAATACCGCCTTACTCTCGCCCAAGAAGGCGATCGCGAGCGAAAGCCGCCGCTGCATACCTCCCGAGAGCGCGTACGCCTTTGTGCGCCGCTTGGTCTCCAGCCCGACCTCGCCCATCTTCGCATGGACCTCCTTATCGAGCTCAGAGCGACAAGTGAGTCCCTTGATGCGTCCGTAGAGCCTGAGATGCTCCTCGACCGTCAGCTCCGGGTACAATACGCTCGCTTGCGGGCAGTAGCCGAGCGACTCGCGGACACGCGGCATACTCGTGGAGATGGGGTGGCCGCGGATCAACGCCTCGCCGCTCGAAGGCGCCGTCATACCCGTTAGCATCGATATGAGCGTTGACTTGCCGGCGCCGTTGCGCCCCAGCAAACACGTCACTTGTCCCTCGTACAGCGTCAGCCGGAGGCTGTCCACGGCGGTCTTGACGCCGCCGCTGCCGTGCGCCTTGTACTGCTTGCTCAGCCCAGCGATCACAATCGCGCGAGCCTCGCGCTCCTGTCGACGCAGGTCTTCACCGACGGGTTCGATGCTTTGACCCACAGGCGCCAGGCTCACTTCACCTTCGTTTGCGACCTTGGAACGCGACAAGCTTGACGAAGAAGCGAGTCGTGAGGCGTACCATCGCGAGCGCCTCCAGTACGACGGGATCGCGAAGAAATACCACCTCTCGGGCACGCCGAACTCCTGCGGCACGACCTTCTGCGCGTATACTGCGACCACGACGTACAGCGCAAAGTCGACGAGCTGCATGTAGATCGCTGTCTTGAAGCGGAACTCGCTGACTAGCTCGCTCGCGTTCGCGCTCGAGACGCCGACGCCGACGGCCTCCAGCTTTGCGAGGATGCTGATGCCCTGCGCGAGCGCCACGGGGCTCAGCAGCGACGCCCACGTGCGCTGCGACTCGCTGGTCTCTTCGCCGAAGCTGTAGGACACGAAGAAGATCATGAAGAAGAGCGCCATGCCCACGAGCGAGCCCGAGCGCGCGCGAGAGAAGAAGGCGCTCACGAGGAACGCGAAGCCGAAGCTGCTGAGCGCGAACGAGAAGAAGAAGGCGAACAGCAGCGACGGACTCGAGTGGGGGAACAGCAGCGCGCGCGCGCCCACGGTCTGCAGCGCCGTGGCGGCCGCGAGCAACACGACGTAGGTAAGCAGCCAGGACGCGAACAGCAGCGCGTCACTCACTCCAAAGATGCGCATGAGCTCTCTGGAGCGCGTCTCCTTCTCCGTCAGGAACGCGACGACCATGCGCGACACCGTGTACAGGTACGAGAGCACGAACCCGACGGGGAAGACGACGCTCACCTTGTCGTAGAACGGGGCGTACCGAAACGCGGGCTTGGGCGCGACGATCACGCCCGCGCCCATGTGGGCCTGCGGGGCGATCCGCAGCGACTGCAGGAGCTGCTGCTTGCTGCTGTCCGGGATCGTCGCGGGCGACACGCTGAGTTCTCCGTCAGAGCTCGAGCCTCCTGAGCGTAGACCCTCCGGCAGCAGGTCCTTCATCGAGGTGATCACCTCGAACGCGGAGCTGAGAATCATGTCGCCCTCTAGCTGCTGCATCAACCTCGCGTCTTCTTCCCCGTTGGACGCGTTGCTGGTCGCCTGGAGCAGCTGACACTCGCCCGTGGTCGACTGCGAGGCGGCGTCCCAGTCCGGAATGCAGTTTAAGAACCTCGAGATCGCGGTCTGCAGCGTCATGAAGCCGCGCGTCGAGTAGCTCAGCGCCGCCGCCGTGTTCACGAGTTTGTCTGAAGAAGCAGCGAGTACCGACGCGCGCCGCGTGTGCGGAACGCACGACGGGAACCCGGAGCTCGCTCGCGTGGCGTTGAAGCGCAGCGAGTACGCGATCGGGTGGCCGCGTGTGCCTCCGATGTCGGCTCCCTCTGGGAACTGCTCGAATGCGATGGCGGCGTAGATCTTCGGCTGCTTGGAGCTCGAGCCGTAGTCCTCGGTGGCCATGTACGCCTCGAGCGCCGTCTCGTTGTCGAAGAACACGCTCGAGTCGCGGAAGGACGGCGCCGTGAGCAGCGAGAGGCCGTACACGCTGGGCGCGAGCGGCAGGCGCGGGTGCCACTTGTCCATCGTCGCGGCGAAGTACTTGCGCGTGAAAACGTTGTCCGGCGTGATGGCGATGCGGTACGGCACGACGCGGCGGCGGCACTCGACGGGCACCGCGTAGGGCGACGCCCCCATTTGGCCAGTGTAGCCGAGCAGCACGAACTTGAGCGCGCAGCCGAGCATGTCGCCGCGGTTGAGCTCGCCCAGACGGTCGCCTTCCATGAACGCCTGGAGCGCGAGGCTCACGAGCAGCCCCGACATGGTCGTCTCGGTGAAGTAGAACTTTGGCAGCTTTAGCGCCGACGTCAGCTGCAGCAGCATCCCCGTCGACGAGGACGAAGAGGACGAGGAAGACCCAGAGGCGTCCGAGTCGCCGAAGAGCCCGTCCGAGGACATGCCGGCGCTCTCGAGACTGCTATTGAGCTCTGACATGAGATCCGTCTGCGCGAAGAGGCTCCACCGCGAGCCGTAGCCCGGCGCCGAGGCGTTCGCGGCGACCGTGGTCCACCCCGCGGGCATGCGCAGGTCCGTGTCCATCCGCTTGAGCAGCGCGAAGAGCAGGATGCACAGCAACGGGTTCACCAGCTCGCTCCAGGTCGCCACGGGGTGTCGCGCCTTGAGCGTCCAGTTCTTGGCCAGCAGAGCCCGCAGCGCCGCCCCCGCCCGCGCCATCCGTCCGTCTGTCCGTCTGCCTATCAGCCTCGACACTACACCACCTAGCAGTGACTGACACCAAGTCTTTGTCTCGTGGCGCGCAGTGCCCAACGGGCGTCGGAAACGGATCGCTCGCGGTGTATTATTAACGCACCTGCTCGCTACCGAGACCGCCCAGGGCGAACGCTACAGTCGCCTGCCTAGCTACTTGTTGCCACCGGCGGCGGCGGCCTGCTTCTCCTCGCGCTTTTTCTTGGCGGCCGCGATCTGCCCATGAATAACACAGTCAGTGGCGAGCACAACACGCAAAATGATACATGTTCGGACGGGGGTATTGTGGGGCTGGACCTTGGCGTCCATGGCCTCCTTGCGGCTGCCGAACTTGCGGTTTTTGTGGTGCACGCGCGAGGCCTGGCCGCTGGCCGTCGTGGCCGCGATCGCCTGCGCCGCCGTCTCCTCGCACGCCGCCTTGAGCTGCTGCGCCACGCGCCGGTGGTGCACGTCCGCCATGCTTACTCCAGTCGTACTCGCTTCGGCTTCTCGGTGTCTTCCAAAATGCCAGTATTTTCGATAATACAGATCTCGTGTGGCGGTATTATGAGAGTACTGATACAGGTTCAGCATCGTCAACAAGTCAGCACACATTCTTGACAGAGTGATGGTTGTTTTTAAAGCAGCGCTAATGACTACCTGGTAGTCAACCTTGAGGCCATACATTACCAGTGAATTACGTTTGATAATTACGCGATCTGTCGATCTAGAAGCGCACGCGGGCGGCTGGTCCGTTACCTCGTGCAGCGCTTCGCATCCACTTGGAGATCCACACAGACGAGCGCGAGGGATGGCCGCGGCGCCGGCGCAGCGGGCGGGGCCCTCGGCGGTCAAGAAGGCGGCCACCAGCGTCGACGGTACGCGTCGGTAGCTCGGTGCGGCGACATATGTCCACGAAGAGGACTGACAGTGTGATGTGAATGTCGGTGTGTTTTGCTGGTATCCATAGCGCGCATCTGGCGGAGCTACCTGGCGATCCGCAGCCCACAGGTCGCCGCGGCACGGGCGGTGGGGCGGTCCATGAAGCGCAGCAAGCCCACGAGCGGCAAGGCGGTGGTGGTGCGGCTGCCGACGCCGGCCATCGCGGCCAGCGACGCGACGGCGGACCGCGTGCGGCAATACTGGGACCAGCTGAGCGCCAACGAGCGGCAGCAGGTGCTCTTCCTGGACGAGCCCGACCTGGTTAAGCAGCTCTACAAGATCAACCTGAGCCTGCTGTGCGTCGGGCTCATGCAGCGCCACCTCAAGGCCAAAACGTCGGGGGCTTCCGCTGCGGACAAGGCCACCGGCAAGCAGCCGGCCATGTCGACCGAGACAAGTGGGAACAGTACACAAGCAGCAGCATCAGCAGCAGCAGCAGCAGCAAAGCCGGCGACACGGTCGCTCGCGGCGGCAGCGACGGACGACCCGACAGAGAAGACGTACGAGCTGCTCGAGGCCATGGAGTTCATGGACATTGGCACGGGCATCTTGACGGTCAAGAACGAGCTAGTCGAGAGCACGGACCGGCTGTTCTCGCTCGTCAGGGACGTGCTCGCGGGCTTCCTGTCGACCGTGCACGTGCTGACGGACGCGCAGTTCCACAGCCTGTTCGTGGCGGAAAGCGAGGTCATCAACACATGGGAGGACTACCAGCGCCTCATCGCGATGCTCGTCGAGCAGGTGCGCGGGCTGTTAGCATTGGACTGGCAGTTGGTGCTTGCGGGTTGTGTGTACTGACACTGCTTTGTCCTCGCCATCATGCAGCTCATCTTGAAAAGTTACGTGAGTTTCCTGGAAAAGCGAGCGCTGCAGCAAATGGAAGCGCTGTTACTGGAAGAGTCGCGAGAGGATGCGGTCGCTACCTCGGCTGCTGATGCGACCCTCAAGAAGAAGAGCAAGAAGAGCAAGAAGGCCAAGAAGAAGAAGAAGACAGCACAGCAGGGCGCAAGCATGGAGAAGGCCGAGGTAAGCGCGACGCCCAAGGCTCCGTCGTCTCACACGGACTCCAGCGACTTCGCCGACGACCTCGACGATGAGAATGGCTGTAACATGGAGGACGCTAGCGGTGTACAATACCCAGATCAGCGAGCGTTACCGGGCGATATCAGTGACGATGAGAAACCCATGAGTGCTATGGACCCTCGCTTGCTCGCTACAAATGAAGAGCCCGAGCCGGAAATCACTTGCGAGAGCTCATCGACCGACTCGAAGCGGCCAGAAGAGCGGCACGAACAGCCATCGTCGGGACTGAACCCAAACGCTGCAGCCTTTCATCCTCAGGCCTCGGCTCCTTCTCCATCCCAGTCGACGATGCGGAAGCGCAAGCTGGACAAGTACATCCTTCGCGTTCCGGTAGAAGACATCGTGGGCGACGAGCGCGAGGATCAAGCGTTTGGTCGCATGGGCGCCGAAGATCCCTCGTTCGATGCCGACGAGGAGGACGTACAAGACGACCCGGACCTGGGGCGCTGGGCCAAGCTGCGCCGCTTCGAAGACGACTCGGAGCTCGAGTGGCAGCTGCAGCAAGTGTACGCGTCGACGTCGGCACTGTTTGGCTGGGACTTTTCGCAGCAGCGCGAGCTCCCCGAATCCGGCCCCGGCGCGCTGCCGTGGACTAGCTCGACTTTCTGGCGCACGGCCCCGCGCGACGTGGTGCGCTACTTCTCGCCGGGTTTTGGCGAGCCCTTCCCCTCGCACCTGGTGCCTCCGCCGGCGCCGCCTCCACACTCGCTGTACTACTTTTCGCCGCCCCCGTTCCTGCCGCTGCCGCCGTTCGCGCCGGACCCGCCCACGGCCCACGACGCGTTCGCATACCACGGACCGGTTGTGTCCTCGCCCGACTTCAGCGTGCAGCAGGACCCGGGCTTCCGCCACAAGGAGACGCACTAGTCGGGAGGGTGTTCTCCGTCGCGATGTATCTGTATTATGGACAAACAGGCAGTAGGCAGCAGTAAGTAGTGTACTCTTGAACAACGCCATCCCCCAACTTGACCTGGTTGCAGTCAATGTGATGTGCTCCACACCACGTCCATTTAAACATGGACGCTATCCATATCTGAGAACGCTATCGTAGTTTATGGAACGCATCCATGTATTAAGGATCGTACTTAGCGAGTCGATGAACGGAACACCGCCTGGTGCTGGCCGTTGATTGGCGCGGGGGGCCGATCAATTGCTGCCGCATACCAAGCGAAGACGCGAAGGAGCGCTGCTTGCGGGTGGAGCGACTGATTGCCAGGCAGAGATCGGGAGCATGTCGCTCGTGACGCGCAGCGTGTTGCGCGCGGCGGTCGCCCGCGCATCCGCCGGCGCACTGTTGGAGGCCGCGGGCGCGCGCTCGTTCGCGGCCAAGGCCAAGAAGAAGGAGAAGAAAAGCAAGGGCAAGAAGGGCGGCGAGGACGCTAACTTCGAGCAGATGCTGCGCGCCATCAAGGGCCAGTACCCGGACGCGTACGTTCATGCCGCCTGCATATATGTGCTGGAGGTTAAGTAAGCGGGTGGTCTAACGGACTGGGACTTGGTGGTGAACCGCAGGGAGGACTGGTCGGAGGAGGAGCAGCAGCGCTTCCAGGAGATCGGCCGTCGCTACAACGTGATGACAACGATCGCGCACAACCACCTGATGCGCGACCTGCAGACCAAGATCGACCTCAAGTGGGCGGCCATCAACGCGCTGCCGGCCGAGCTGCAGCAGGAGGCGCTCCAGGAGGACGACGCGCCCGTGCCCGAGACGCGCACCATGGCCACCTGGACGCCGCCCATCGAGGGCTTCCGGCGGTACACGGACGAGGGCGCCGAGTAGGTTGGATGATGGACAGCAAGCGCTGTCGACTGGCGCCGGCGGGGAGTAAGTGGCGGGCGGCCGGTCGTGACTCGGCTTATGGTAATAGACTGGAAGAGAAAACAACACACATTTGAGCAGTGTGATCGGGTCGATCGACCTGCCATCAGTTGGTCGCCCGTGGGCTTCATCGAACGCGTTTGGAAGTGCCGGGCTGCGTCTCCGATCGCTATTGTGCCTGTGTGTTCTGTTCTATAAGTGGTTCTTCCGGTTGGTTCCTGTGCGTGCTACGTAGTACCCAGATCTAGGCTCAGACCACTGTGCGGCGGCGCCTTCTCCTCCTCCTCCTCCATCTCATGCTGCGCTGAGTGCGCTCCCTCGCTGGTGTTTGGCCTGCCCGCAGGCTGCTTGTGCCACCACTCGCGCACGTTGCGCTGGATCACGAGCGAAGCCTGCGCCTGCGCCTTCATCCGCGCAAAATGCTTGCGGCACAGCACACCGCGCGTTGCCGCCTGCACCTTGATGGCCACGTGCTTGGTCTGCAGAAAGTTACGCCGTGCAAGCATGCTTCGCGTCGCCGCCTGCACCGTCACAGCAGCGCGTTCGCGTTCCCACGAGCCGGGACTTGCCTCGCCTATGACGGCATCCAATGCCGCGTCCGCCTCAGCTCCCCCCGCTTGCTGTTGCTGGCGATCCTCCATGTTCTTGGTGGCTTCGTGCAGCCGCTTGGTGGTTTCCCGCATGTTGCGGCAGTTGCGGCGTAGCAACCATGCGCGGATGTTATGCTGCAGCACTTTGACTTCGTCTTCCAGCGACTGCCGCTCCTCGGGAGCCATGAGCTCGATCGCCGCCTCCAGCTTGTTTAGGCTCTCCTCATCTTCGGCGATCACATTCTTGACGTCCGAGTCGTACACCGAGTCGGGCGGTTCCCCTAATGACATTGGAGTTGGCATAGAGCTCGAAACGTTGCTGCCATTGACAGAACTTCCGACAAGGGCCGGGGAAGCGCTGAGTGGCGGGGCGCTCGATATTATTCCACCTGGGACGGCTATGCCCGAGATGAGCACGGACTCGTCGCTCAAGCTGCTTCCTCGGCGCCGTGGGTTACCGTTGCTGTCGCGCGAGATGCTCAGCGAAAGTGCACACTTGTCGTGGAGACTCATCGTCGAGAACGCACCCAGCAGGAACTTGCGATTGTGCTCGTGGTTCTCATCCGCCTGCATTAATACCACAAAGGGCAGCCACACAGCGTGAGATCATCCGAGCGAGCACTTTCGAGGGACAATGCAGCACTTACATAATGTGTTGACGCCTTGGTCGAGCCTTGTGCGTCCGTGCTGCTTTCAAAGCTGCTCGCATGGGAACGACCCGTGGGCTGCAGCACTGGTGACGTCGACGTTACAGTAGACGCTGACGACGCCAGCGAGGATGATAATGACGGCCACAGCGGTGTTTGCTGGTAATCGTGGTACAGCACCGGATCGTCGTCAATCTCCATCGGGTAGCAGTCGTTCAGCTGCAGATCAAGAAGGCTGTAGTCCGCGGGCGACGAGGCACTGTTGGAAGCAAAGTCACTACCGATCATATGGCGCCGTAGAATTGACGCAACTTGCTGATGGCCCGACTTCTCCGCGCGGTCAGCTGCCGTGAGCCCGTCGAAATCTACCAACTGCGCGTCGGCGCCAGACTCGAGCAGCACTGAGACGAGTTCATCGTGGCCACATCCTGCTGCGAGGTGCAACGCTGTCTGGCCCTGTGTGCTCTGCTGGTTGATGTGGGCGCCATGAGCGAGCAGAACAGGCACGAGCTGCGCGTAGTTGTAGAAGCTCACGTAGTGAAGCAGGCTCAGGCCCGTCTCGTCGAGTGAGTTGAGCTCTTCTAGCAGCTCGTCACTTGTGTGCGCGAGTGTGATGAGTTGCCACACGACGCGCTCCAAAAGTTGTTCGGACAGTTGTTCCAGGTCTTGATCGCTGAGCGTCTCAATTGTGCTGTCGTCCAGTGCGACATTCTCGTCACTTGCTGGTTCATCCGCGTGCGCCTCGGAGCTGATACCACCGGCACTAGATGGTGCTCTACCATCACTGGTTGGTTTATCACCAGCTGGACGGTCCGTGCTGTGTGATGTCGGCGACGGCATTAAAAGATTGGGAGAAGCCTGTCCGCTGTCAGAAAGGAGCTGGATAGAGCTGTAGCTTCCCATTGCGTCCGACATGCTCCCGCTAGTTGAAGCATTTGACGACCGCGTCCAAATTGCCTGGTGAAACTCCGATAGTCGCTCCACCACGCGGATTTTGCACTGCCGCTCGTCAACTACCGGTAGACGGCAGATCACCCGTTAAAAGTTGCAGTATCAAGCGACCAGCATGAAGGCAGCACTTACGATCGGACTCGACGTACGATGACAAGTTTGCGATGCCTCCACCTGCTCCTCCCAGAGCCGATCCTCCTCTGGCGCCAGCCTTGATCCGCTGGGCGAGGAGCTCGCAAGCGTTCGGTGAGCGTCCGCGCTTCGAGCTGTTCCCATTGTTGATGGACAGGGACGACAAGATGGGCGGCGGCGGCATACTATTCGTCGTGGGCAACACTTCGTGGCGATCTCGATAAATAAACCGCTTCTTCTGGGTAAGGAGAACGCCGTGTTCGCTGTCGCCGCCGCGCTGGTTGCGACAGCGCAAAATGAATAGATCGACGATTCCGGCGGCGTTTGAGCTTGGGGCTGATTGGTACACAAGCGCATAGATTGTTAGACCTGGGGAGTGTGGAGATGCCTCTGCAACACAAGCTCAGCTGACGCACCTGTACACCTCACGACCGTGTCAGATAGCTTTTCTGCGGGGCTTCGAGCTTTCCCAAATTGCACAAAGAGATTCCAGGATGCATCGTCTGTGTGCACGTCGGGTAATGGTGACGCGAGACAGATCAAGATTTTGGCGCCGCCCTCAGTGAAGTCCCATTCCGGTGAGAAATCCGAGATCTGGGCGCGCTTGTCGGTGGGAATGGTCTCGCCCATGACCGCAGTGGAGAAGTCGCTGTAGAGAACGTCGTCGGCAAAGTCGGACGCCATGTCGGCCAGCCCATCGTCTTCTTTGAGCAGCATGTCGAGGTCGCAGTCGCAGTCGCCGCCGCCGCCCACCGTGAGCGAGGAAGAACTGCACGTGTTGCTACTTATTGCCGGCGGAAAGTCCACGTCAAAGCACTCTGACCCATCAAGCAACACATCGTCAGCGTCGTGTAACCTCAAGATGCACCATGCTGGAGCTTAGCGTACTCTTCGTGGCGCTGTCGATGGATTCCTCAGGCGCCGGCGGGGCGGTAGGCGACTCCTGGGCGCTGAGTAGAAATGCTGCACTCGTAGGCGACGGTAACGTCGCCAGCACTTGAGTGGCAGTCTTCTCGCCGATGTTCTGCTGCTTGTAGATCTCGTCAAAGTAGTGCACGAGCACAATGTGCTCGTTCGAGTCGCGCAGGTAGTAGTTGCGCCGGTGGAAGGTCTGCACAGGGAGCTTAAGCGTCAGCATGTTGCCAACAGCGTGCCCATAGATAAAGCGAGAGAAAAAGGGCGGCACGCACCGCGGTGTCGGCCGAGTGGACGTACGAGCCGAGGACGACGACGGCGCGGTTGATGACGAGCTTGGCGCGGTCCTCGCGCACGCGGCCGCTCTTATCCTTGCGCTTCTGCCAGCGCCAGCCGTCCTTCTTGTAGTCGGGCACCTCGCGCGTGTCGTAGAACATTAGGCTGCCGCCTAGCAGCCACATCACGGTCGTTAGCAAGCGCCCACGACGGCGATTCACAGGACGGGAAGGCGACGCGAGAGTGAGTAGACGCACTGGGCGGGCGCTGACGCAGCGCGCTGGGCGTCGGGAGGCCCGCGACGCGGCTGTGCAGCAGTAGGAAGACGAGCTCGTCCTTGACGAGCCAGCGGCGCGTGGCCTCGAGGCGCAGGGCAGCGGCGCGCGCTTCGATGGCATTGGGCATGCTCGGGGGCGGATGGACAGCGAGTACAATAGAACGAACTACTGGGCGGGCATGAAGCGTCCTTTCTTCTTGGCTTCCGCGAGACAATCCAACAACCCACCAAGCGCCCTTCAGGTTGCGGGCAATAATATGGACAATATTACTGTAATTCATAAGATATTTTAGTCAAATTGTAATCAATAAATGATGCATTTGTGATGCACCTGGGTTTATTTGTAAACTCTAAATATGGAATATCAGTGGTACACTATTTTGGAGTTTTGAGAAAATGTGCATTCTGCACGAATCGACAATAACTACGTCAGCGTGAAGGCAACGTTTCCTGCGTTGTCACCGCGCCTCATTGTAAGCAGCGGGCCTATCTAGCGACTGCGGATCTGGTCTCGACGCTACCGTCGCTAGCGCGGGTTTTCCGCACTCGAATCCTGCGCGGTCTTCGGCGGATCTCCGATGGCCCACGCCCGCCTCAGAGTGGTCTCGGAAGTGCACGGTACAGTCGTACTTTACACCTTCCAGTTCTGTGAGCTCCTCCAGCTTTGCTGGTGGACACCCTCATGTTGCCTCGAGTGCGACGCAGGATACAGTACTGTACGTATTTGCATTGGCTTGGCAAAGCAATGTCACCACGTCGACGCAGCTTTTATTGAGTCTGTTCGACCAGAGAATCTCTGGTCTCACTCATCAGGGCAACGTCAATCGTTTGACCTTCGCGGTTGCAGTTCTGTGGCACCGCTCCCGCGAAGGTGCTGGATAGCCGTGCCGTTCTGATCGTTGCCGCAGCAACGTACCTGGTTTCCTACAAGGTTACAATACTGTCACTGTTTGTGGGCCGCGACTGTCGATGCAACCCCATGAACATGCTTTAAAACGAAAATGATGGGTCGTGCTGTGCAGTACAAACTCTCGCCTTCGTACAGTACAGTACACATGCTGCGCCACTGGAGAACAGAGATTCATCTCATGCGGCAGTCGCTTGCCTTTATAAGTTACCGGTACTGTAGGCTCGATTGCCACGCCATTGAACGACAACCCAGCGATCTCGACACGCCACCACGACATCGCGACATACCACGGCGTCGCCACTCCGAGACTTGGCCATCAACAGCCAGCGAAATGCCGCGGTGATACCACATCATGGGCGGACGGACAGGCAAGAGAGGTGGGCATTCCAGTCCCATGCAGCGCCAGTCGCAGCAGTGTAACTTACCTACTGTAGCAAGTATGGGGTTGTGCTGCTATGCAGCGCTGTCCGACTGGATTTGTCACGCGCAGACCAGTTTTTCTGTTAGCAAAATTAACAAAAAACCGAAAATGATCCCAGCAAATCGTAAAGTGGATTAACTTGTAGGGGTTAACCCTACAATCCCCAAGTATCTTGCACCTATTCGTGTGCTTTTCCCACAAATTCATTTTAATTTTTTTCTACCGACCGACAATTGGACGAAATAGCGCTCGTCCGGCACTTCCTCTGGACAAGCCGTTTCGAACGATCGCCTCTTGATTGGCTGAAAAACCAAGTTTACAGTCCACGAAAAGGGCAACGGCACCATCTGACTCTCTCTCTCTCTCCCCTCCGTCTTTTCCCTCCCAACATTAAAGAAAACCTTTCAAAGCCGATCACCGCAACGTTCCCGCACCGCACTTCCCTATCCTATCGGCATTAACCGAATTCCCCCGTCGGCAGATAGTGGACGCCGGTACATTTCCGCTTTTGCGCTCACCCTCCTTTCTCCGTGACGACGATGGTGTTCCGCTCGCTTTCGCTCTCGGCGGCGGTCGCTGCTGCCGCCTCCATGCTGCTCGCGGCGGCGCCGACGCAGGCGCTCGACCAGAAGATCTACGGCCTCAACTACGACATGCGCCAGGGCCCGGACTGGGACGCGGACAAGTGCAAGAGCAGCGACACGATCGCCGCCGACCTCAAGATCCTGAGCACCGTCACGTCCAACGTGCGCACGTACAGTCTGTCGGATTGCGATGTGTCGTCCGTGCTGACGGCCGCCAAGGACCTGTCGCTCACGGTCTGGCTCGGTGTCTGGGTGTCGGAGGACTCGACCGTCTACGACGCCGAGGTCGCGGCGTTCAAGAAGCTGCTCACCGCCGGGCTGATCGACGACAACGTCGTGGGCATTAACGTCGGCAGTGAGGCCGTCTACCGTGGCGACATCACTGCCGACCAGGCCATCCAGTACGTGACGAACTTCCGTAAGGTCATGGCCGACAGCAATGTCAGCGTGCCCGTGTCCATCACGGACATTGTCGACACGTTCATCTCGTACCCGAGCATGATCACGGCCGGCGACATTGTCACCATCAACCAGTTCCCGTTCTGGGAGGCCATCGAGGCGGACGTGGCCGTCGCGCAGTTCAACTCGCGCATCAAGCCGCTCATCGAGCTGGCGGGCGACATGGAGGTCATCATCAGTGAGACGGGCTGGCCCGACGCCGGCACTGCCGAGAACGGCTCGGTCGCGTCCACGGAGAACGCGGCGCGCTACCTGAACGACTTCTACTGGCTCGCGACCGACAAGGGCTGGAAGTACTACTACTTCGCCGGCTTCGACACGCCCTACAAGAAGGAGCAGTCGGCCGACGAGACCACGGTCGAGGCCCACTTCGGCATCTTCGGCGAGGACGGGAACCTCAAGTCGGAGTTCGAGAGTCTCACCTTCACGCGCCTGTCGGACTACTCGACGTCTTCCTCGGGCAGCTCGGCCACCGTTTCCTCCTCGTCGGACGGCACGACGCCGGGCACGGTGCACGCTGGTAGCTCGAGCGGCACCTCGGGTACCTCGGGTACCTCGGGCACCTCGGGCACTTCGACATCTTCGGGCTCGTCCGACACTGCCACCGGCTCGGAGTCTGGCAACCTTAGCAGCAGCGGCGCCTCGTCGCTGGCCGCCACCGGTCTGTCGGCGCTGGTTGGCGCCGTGTCGGTCGCTGCCTTTGCTCTCTAAGGTGGTTGCAAGGCCGTGACGCCATTGAGGGGGAGGCACCCCCAACTGTAGAGGAAACTTCTCGCATGTTGCTCCTCTTGCATGTGCCGCCCACGACCGCGAGTGGGCTTTGCTTTGTGTAGAGAACTCCCAATAATGCACAACCTTTCCACCACACTGTCAAAAACAAAAAATAATAATAATTGTATTAATTTCGTATATGACAATACTTACAACTAATTTGAAACTAGTTAAAATTAAACCCTTTACTCGAATATCCTACTGTATGTCGTTCATTAAGGACAATAAATAATTGCGCGCGCAAAATCATCGCATCAACACGGCGGCCAGCTTGTCCTGAAGCGCGGCGCTGAGCTTCGATGCCGCCTGCTGCAGCGCCGGCGCGCCCAATGCGTCTCTCAGCGCTGCCAGGAGCCGCCCGTTGGCGTCCTTCACCTCGCTCTTGGCCTCTTTCAGCAGCTCCAGCGCGAGCGGCGCCACGTACCTAAACCACAATATTCGTAATTGTGAGATCGAGGCCAATTAATTGCCAACTTCAACGCGACCTACCTGCTCAGCGCCGGCTGGAGCTTTTCGTCCGACGCCACTGTGAGCTGCGCGAGCATGTCCACGAGCACGGGCTTGACGCGAGCGTTCCCCAGTCGCGCGAGAGGAGCGAGGTGCTGGCACAGCAGTCGAGCGTCCACGTGAGCACCGAGCGCCTTGAGCGCGTCCAGCGCGAGTGCTGCCATGCGCGCGTTGCTCGCCGCGAGCTGCTTGGAGAGCGCGGGCAGCAACAGCGCCAACACAGGCGCCAATCCATCGCCGAGACCAGGAATCAGCACGCAGCCAAGCCGCTCGAGCGCCAGCGCGCTCACCTTGGCGTTGCCGTCGTCCAGCCGCTTGACGAGCACGTCGAAGAGCGGCACAACGCGCCCGTTAGATGTCAGCGCTGCTGAGCTTGAAGATGCGAGCGTGGAGACCTCTTCGAGCGCGTCGAGCCGATCCTTCCAGTTGCTGCTGTTGAGTTTTGTATGCAGACGCCCGAATGCGTCCACGTCCAGAGCCGCTTGCTTGCCGCTTGCTTGAGCAGGTCGCGTCCCGACACCGGCGGTACTGCTACTGCTGCTGGCACTGTTACTACTATTACGGTTGCCGAACGACGTGCTGCTGGTCGTCACACCTAACGACGTTGCAGCGGTCGGAGCCGCCTTGGACGGTCGCGGGACGATGGCCGTGAAGGAGGCCTTGCTGGCCACGAGCTGGTCGAGCTTGGTATGCGCTGTATCCGCAGGAAGCATCTTCTTGATGCGAGCGACGTCCATTTGCTGCTCAACCAGAAGGAACAGCAGTGCCTGCTTGGCGGCGTCGCGCACTTCGTTGTTCGAGTCCTCGAGGCACTTGCCCACGATCGCCAGGATTGAGGAGAAGGCTGCCGACTGCTGCAATTGGCCCTCACATTCGGCTGCGATGCTCAAGAGCGTCAGCATGCAGCGCGCAACCTCGCGGCGGATGGGAACCGCACGACTCGTCAAGTGCGCGCTGAGTGCCGAGACCACACGCAGCGTTGAACAGTGGCGCGCGACACTCGCAAGTGAGATAGAAGCCGACTCGCAGACAAACTGGTTCGAGTCGCCGCATCGTTTGAGCAGCAGAGGCACCACCGCATCCACCTCGCCGTCCATGGCGCGCCCGAACGCCGCACACATGGACTCGAGCGCCAGCAGCGCGTTCTTGGACACGGTGGAGCGCAGGTTAGGTACCTGCGCGAGAACTGCGGACACCACCGCGTGGATTTTGTCTTCGAGGAGTGTTGGAGTGTGCGCCGCGAGCCTTCGGACGGTCGTGAGCGCCTCGAAATTGGCCATCCAGTCGTCTGACCGCGATATCTTGGATACAAGCGCCGCTGCCTCCTGTTTGGCGTTGGCAACAGGTGTGAGCTCATGCGGTTCGAGGTATCGCGGTTCTTGGGACCCCAAAGCTGACCCCCGCGGCTTGGACTCGTCGCTTCGTTTCTCCTGAGTAGCGGTCTTCTTCACTGCCCTACGAGTAGATCTCGCTGTATGGACGGCTGCAGCATCGTTCTCGCAGGCGTCGTCCTGCTCTTCCTTGGCGCCATGAAGTGATGGAGAGGACCCTAAGGATGGCATGCCACTGTCGGAACTGGACTGCTTCGCTTTGGCCTCGAGGCGCTTGCGTGTTGCCAGCGATATCGGGCGCGCTGCTGCTCGTGCTGCTGAGCTTATGTCAGCACCTTCATCGTCGTACTCGCCTACAGTGGCTGCAGCCTTATTGGACTTGTCCGTCGTCTGGAACGCAACTTGCTGCTGCTTGTGCCGCTCAAGCTCCTTCTGTCGCTGCTTCGCCTCCAGTCGCTTGCAAGTGGCCAACGACATGGCCGGAGCTGCCCCGGGCTTCCTCTTCGACAGTGTCCCATCACTGTACTCGTTGTTGTCTGTCGGACTTGGATACTCGTAGTTCCCCGAGTACACGGCTGATGTGTCCGCCACCGGTCGGATCGGGCGGTCCTCGCCTAACATTGCGGCAGCCGCAGGCTCGCCCACCTGCTGGTCGTTGTCATGGAAGCGAGAGCGGATCGGCCGGTCCTCATGGTTGACGGCCCGAGTCTGCATATCTTGCTGCTTCTGGGGGCTCAACTGCTGGTAGTAGTCGCTGTGCTTGCCTTTAACAACGGGCACAACCTTCGTCTCCGCGACTGCGGTGCGCTGTCGTCTTGTGGTTATTCCCCTATCGGCGTTCACGTCATTTCTGGGAGAGTATCCCATCGATTTGTAGTTCGCCTCGTCCGACAGGTCGGTCGGGCGCGACAGCGGGTGGGCAAGACGCTCGGGTGATGTCTTGGAGCGCGCAGGAGTCGAGCGTTGCGCTTTCAACTCACTGGCATCGGCTCTTTCTCCAGCACTCCGCTCCGTCGGAGAGTGAGACTCGCCCACTACGCGCTTGACGCTAGTCGTCCGGCGTAGTTGGCTGGCCTTTTTCTTGAGCGCCGAGAGCTTGTCCGCCATCTCCTCGTTATTGGTGCTGCCCCCGCCATAGCCGCTCCCTGGTCGAGCGGTCTTGACCACGCCATCAGTACGTGGAGACTTGTTGATCGCGTCGAAATATGAGCGATCGCTCAAACTCCCCCAGCTATCTGAATTAGAGTCTCCCTCGAGCCATGCTTTGCTGCTGCCTGCATCGCTAGCAGTCGAACATGGAGTGAGCACGCTCCCATGTACCATTGGCGGCGATGCAGCGCTGCTCTTTATAGGTGAGCTGCGGTCGATCGGTGGCCCTCTGCTTCTTGGTTTCTCCGTCAGCGTCTGACTTGCCAGTAGCATCATCGTCTGCAGCTCCGAAGACCCTGGCAGTGATTTGTCCACAACGGTGTACTTGTCGTTCACGAGCCTACCCGGACTGATATCGAACTCGGAGAGCATCGGCAGCATCTGAGCCAGCTTTGGCACTTGCTTTTGCCGCAATCGTCGTCTCAGACTTGCCCAGTCAATGCGCTCCGCCACGTACTGATCATCTACGTGCGCCTCAAGTAGGGCGTACACGTCGGCACTCGTCACAGAGCTGAGAACGGCGGCAGTCTCGAATGCCGTGTCGCGAACTCGCACGCTAGTGTCGCCGAGCAATTTGCCGAGAACCTGGATGCTCGTCTCATCAGCAAGCGACTCCTGTAGGAGCACCGTGCTCCTGGCCCCATTATCGCTGTCTTCTTCAAATGAATTGTCGCTGCGTTCATAAGACGACAGCAACAGCAGCGCCCAGACTCTCAGCGCTTCTTCGCGCACTTGCAGCCGGCGGCTTTGAAGCGAGTTCGCGACCAATGCGCGCTGGAACTGCGCGACGTCTGCACGTTTACTCGTGAAGAACTGAGAAAGCACTGCGTACGCCATCATCCTCACGTCCTTGTCATCCGCGAAGGAGGCAGCGGTCTCGACCAGCGAATGCAGCAACCGCAGCATGAAGAGAGCCGCACCCGTCAAATTGGAGCTTGAGCTGCTGTCGTCTTCAAGCAGCTTGGAAAACAGTGTCTGCGTGATCTGGAGTGCGCGCTTGACGATATGAGGGTCGACATCCTGCAGGAAACGGATGAGAGCCGCGAAGAGCGCGTCCATCTCATTGACGTGTTCACTCACGGTGTTTGCTGCCGCCTGCTTAGCGAGTTGGAAGAGCTGCTCGACCGCAACAGCGCGCTTCTTCCAGTCGGCGTTCGAGTTGGTGCGGCTGCTGGCGAGAGTATCCATCACATCGGATGGGACAAACCCAAACATGAGGTCACCGACACCATTCTCGCCTTGTACGGAATTGGCGCAGTTGTCAGAGTCGCTGGTACCCTGGTGACCCATGAGCGAGGAGCTGTTCCTCGCGGAAGATAGCGGCAATCGCGACTGCGATAATGAAGAAGATGACTGGAGCGACACAGCATCTCGCCCAGCCGTCATTGACGCCACGGTTGGCGATGCTCGTCTGCTCTGTGCCGACGTCAGGAACTGCGAGATGTGCTCCTGGTGCAGCTCAAGCGTCCGATTGTCTTCGCTGCTCAGGAACTGAGATGCCTCACTGCGAAACGCTTGGCCCCAGTACAGTTGGAGCTTTGCGATGGTCTCTTCAGCCGCGACAACGACTCCCTCGTCCGAATCCTCGAGTGTCGGCACTGTTGCTTGCAGCAACGCCACGAACAGCGTCTTGTCCATTCGACTGGCTGCGACGCTGGTGGTGCTGCTCGCCCCAGGCTTCCGCCTAGTGAGGTATCGTTCATCTAGCAGCCGCGTAATTACCATCAGCGACGCCTCCCTCACCGATGCGCGACCGTGGGCCAGTCCAATGTTCACCAGCAGTTCTGCGACCGACTTGAGATCGTTGCTCACGGCCACGTACTTGCGGAGCACTCGGTAGACCTCGTCATCCACAGCAGAAATGCCAGCAGCTAGATCGTCGTGGCCGGATGTTGGTGCTGCGACCGGACTCGGCAAGTGCGGGATCAGGTGCGGGAGGATGGACGAAAGAATCTGCTCGGCGTCGTCACCGAGCGCGGGCATGACATCCACCACCAGGCGCCGCGCCTCCCGAGCGACTTCAGCATTCTCATCCAACGCGCGTCTTCGCAGGCACTGAAGGAATCGGCGAGGGTTGCGCACGGGGAAGTGGACGCTCTCGACGGCCGCAACCTTGCGCAACTTTTCGAGCGTTGCGAGCCGCACGCGCGCGTCTTCGTCCTCCAACTGGAGCACGAGCGGGTCCACGCAAGCATCCATGGAAGAGATCAGCTGCTATCGGGATACTCGCGCGTCGCTTGCCTTCGCCATTTGGTGGGAAAGTCACGGAGTGAACTGAGGATGCGGCTCAACCTGTTACAGGAATAGCAGGCAGCGTCAGCGCGTAAGGTGCTTTGAACAGCAGCCGAATCCCGGCGTGAACTTGGAGACATTGATAGATTTACCCGCCGTGCTCGCCCATTTATAGACGAGACCAAGTCGCCACGGGTTCTGGAATAGGTGGCACCTTAGATGTCCCTCCACAATGTATCAGACACCACCGAGTTGTTAGCAGGTAGACGGAGAGAGGCAAACAATGAATGCGCATGCAATATCTCAAAGCAGCTTGATGGCTGGACCCAGCGCGCGAGCAAACTCCGTCCAGCCACCGACATGGTCAGGTAAACGCAGCAACAACCTCTATCTATCTATTGAAATGCCTCAACACAAGTAAAAAAAATGCATCGCGGGTGTTCTTTGGTGGGGTTTCCTCGAAGCGCCAGCGAGGCCGACTCGAGAGTCATCTTGCCCTGCTATGTTAGACCGACCCACCGACACGCTCGTTCTTCTCTTCCTGCCATGTTCTTCGACTCTGTGTCGCCTCCTTAATCCGCTCCACTCGTCGCCCAGCAGTCCAAGCAAATGCACCGACGCTTCCAGCGCGACACCGCAGGATACGCGCTCGCTCGTTCCGCGATCCCTCCCCCCCCACACACTCCTTCTGTGGACCCGTCATTTTGTACTTCACAGCATCTTCATTTTGCTCCACTTTCTTCGCCTCCACTCCACTTGGTTCTCCCGGCCCGTTTCTCGCATCATACAGATACACCACGTTACTCAATACTCGCCCCGGCAGCGCCCTGCCATCGCGTGCCCCGATTGAAGCCGGGCGGTCATTGACTTGCAACAATACGCGTGCCGTTCATCGGGCACTGTCGTCCGAAAAAAGCTTCACTTCCTCAAAGATGCGCGCTAACGAAACAAGAACGAACGTGGGTCGTGGGTGAGCTAGGCTTCACAAAAATGAAAATCATGCGACAAAACGGCTATGCGAACTCACCTTTGAGGGCGTCCTTGTTGAGCGGCACGTTCTCGAACTCCATGCCGAACGGATTGGTTTCCACCGTCTCGGACTGAATACGGCGCACGGGCTCCAGGAATGGGTGGGCAAGCGCCTTGTCGACCTTCATGAACGACGTAATAATATTCCGATTAGCTTTGGTCAGACGACGAATATTCAGGGTAATCAACCACCAGCATCCTTCGTACCGAGATTCGTGAGTCGGGGTTGAACGAAAGCATTTGCTTCAGCAGGTCCAGCGAATCTGCAGGTGCGCCTGGGTACATCTGGGAGTAGTCAGAGCACAAATGGTCCGATAAAGCAAAGTAAATAAAAGAAAGCGACACGGAATGGTGAAAGCGAACATACCTCCCGCAAGTCGCGAGGCTCCTTCTTCGGAAGCTTTCGCAGGTACTGCTTGACCTACACGAATGTCAACATCGCAAGTTAGTACTTCATAAACACTGAAGGACAAGTTCTAGTTGCGCATGCATATCAAACGCACCTCGCCCAAAGATCCAATGTCGTTTTCACCAGGAGTTCCAATGACATTGAAGATCACGTTGAGCTGGTCCAATTTGTCCGAGTAGGTGGTGGGGCGGTCCGCACTGAGTGGGAAGCATGACCGACCAGGAAAGAGCGGAACGCGCTCCTGGTAGCGAGGACAGCTTTCGACTTGCATGCTGAGGAGCTCGGCAAAAATGCAACCGACGCTCCACATGTCCACAGCGAAGGAGTAGTCCTGTAAACACACAGCGTGTTAGACTTCATCCGTATCACAAGGATGAAAAAAAAAGCAGAAAAATAAAAAAATCAGAAGAAAAAGTTCCCGTACCTGGAGCAAAATGAGCTCAGGGGCGCGATACCAGCGTGTCACGACGTGTTTCGTCAATTGTCTCTTCATCTTCGGCGCGTTGTCCCCTGACGACGACGGAGTAGAAGATGCACTGCCCGGTGATGGGGCCGACAGACCGCCATCTGAGGTAGTCGGCGACTTGGAGTCCTTCGGCGAGTACAGGTGCTTGCTCAGCTCCTCCATTGACAAGTTGCTCTCCAAGACACGAGAAAGACCGAAGTCGCAGATCTGTGCAGCACCAGACACACGCCGCAGCATACCAAGTGTTAGAGATAGCTCGGCATACCGGCGAATTTTTAATAACATCGCGATGGAGGGGTACCTTGAGCGTGCAATCCTCGTTCAGCAGAATATTGGCCGGCTTCATGTCACGATGGATCACGTTTGCCGAGTGGATGTACTTGAGACCGCAGAGCAGCTGGTACAAGAAAACCTGAATGTGCCGGATTGACAAGTACTGCGGGCTCATGATGAGTTTGTGCAGATCCGTGTCAAGAAACTCGAACACGAGATACAGGTCGGTGAACGAGTCGTAGCTCTCGGGCGGGATCACATCCACCAGGTTGATGACTTGGGGGTGACTGTCACAAAGAATCAAAACACATGACGTTAGATCAAATGTTCAACGGACAAGTAATCCCACCAAAAACTCATCAATCCACTCACTTGAGGCGCCGCAGAATGTAAATTTCGCGGTACAAGCGCTTGCAATCGATCTCCTGGTCAAAGACGTTGATGATCTTCTTGATGGCCACCTTCTTTTGCTGAATCGTGTCAAACGCCTCGGCAACCTGTCATGCGTCCATCCAGAATTGTTAGCAACCTTGTAACAATGCGCTCAACGAAATAGACAGAATCAAGCGCTGTACCTGGCCGTAGGATCCCTTTCCGAGAAGGCGCACGAGCGTGTAGCGGCTCGAGACGTTCCAGTTGGCAAAGTTGCGCAGGTTCAACGGGGTCGCCCGCGGGACTGGCGAAGGGGTCGGCGCGTGGGACGCCTTCCCATTCGCAGGGGTGTCCTCGTCAGCACCATTCGCCACGGATCCTTGCGGGGTCGGGTTGTTTGCCGTGTTGCTAAAGTCCTCGCTGGGGGTGCCGGCAAAGCTGTCGGGAGTGTGGCCGAAGCCGTTCCGGTTGACAAACGCAGGGGTCGGCGGAATATTCGACACTGGACAGTGCGGCGTCGGCGCCACGTCCGCATTCATCAGCGCCTTCTGGTGGTCGATGAACTTGTCCGACGTCTGGATCCCGCCCTGCGGGGTCACCGACGTGCCGGCCGCGTACCCGGGCGGCGTCAGCCCGTTCACCACGCTTCCGGCGGGGTGGAAGCTTCCGTTCGACGCGAATCCCCCGCCATTCGTCGGCGGGAGCGTCGGGTTCGGGCGCGTGAGCTTGCTTCCGCGCTTCAGTCCGCCTGCCAACGGGCCGGGCGACATCTTGCGCTTGCGGTTCACGTCGTTCGCGTCATGGTCCGGGATCGCCTCCATCGTCGCCCGCAAGTAAGCTGCGAGTGTGTCTCGTTCGCCTCCTTCCGCCTCGGTGTAGCGTCAAAGCTCGCGAAATCGCCAATGCCGTCGGTGGGGGAAACCAGCCAACCGCCCAACTAAGAAAGGACGCGCGCGCTCTTTTCCAGTCGTTCGTGGATCGCCAAACGTTGACAGAGAGCAGAGCGCAGGGGCTGTACGGGACGCGCGGGAACTCGGGAACTCAGGAACTCAGTAATCACAAACGCAGGCGGTCGCTTCTCGGGGGGGGGAACGCGCGGGCGGGCGGGCGGGGGCGGCGGCGGCTTCTTCTCCGTCGCTTCCGCGAACTTGTGTAAGTACACACGCGCTTGTGCTTTCCGCGCTTTTCCTTTCCGCCAAAATGGGAACTCGAAGAAAAAGGGGAAGGCCCGCGGGTCGAGGGGCAGCTGAACTGCGGTCAAAGATTAGGGCGGAGGGAAGGGAGGGGAGGGCAACTCAGAGCGGCTATTTTAGGCCAATGGAAGCGCATCGTAAAGAAAAACTAGCCAATCAGAAGCCGATTAACATATTCAACCGACCCCCACCCCCTCCCCTCTTTTCGCGTTGGGGAGGGAGGGGAGCGAGCGAACGTGCGCGCACTGTGTTTTGGCTCGCAGCGGTGTGGACCACACGAAACGGGTTGGCCCACCGCAAAATGCATGACTACCAGGTAGTCAAAAAATGTAATCCGCGCCGCTTCGAAATCGAACGGGGTAAACGACTGTCGCCATATCCGGTCAAAATTGGGGCGGAAAATGGAGTGCAGGCCGTATCCGGATACCGTGAGCGAAAGAAGCAAAAAACCCGAGCCAATGCGGGTATATGGAGAGGTGTTGATCTTGGAGTGTGCCAAATCCAGAGAATGAGGCGGCCGAAAGATTGAGGAAATGCACGGTGAGGTGTTTGTACAGTAGACGTATCATCAGCTAGCGTGACGGGTGGGACGCGCCCTTTCAGCGTGCGTATTACTGTACACGCACGAACGCGACGCTGTGCCCAAGTGAGGAGGACGGGCGGAAGAAGAGGGCGGAAATATTAATATAGAGAAGTGCGTGATCGCGCCCCATGTCGATACGAAGATCGCAGCAAGCCGACTGACTTCCGGAGCTGGCTCCCGCGTGCTCCGCACTTCAAGCACGCCCGAAGGAGAAAGGCGGGATGAGAAAGCACCCACCAACGAACGCCCACGTGCAGGGAAATAAAACTTCATGTGGATAGATGGATGCAAGATGTGCCGCTCGATATCCAGTGGCGCGCGAGCCTTTCACTCGCGCTCTCGGCCCGGACGCTTGCGAGGCCGGTAGCAGTGTGCCTCTTCATGGCGAGCCGCTCCTCTCCTCTGAGTTTCATCAGCGAAAACTTCCGTATTCAAATCACACCACCAGGATCCGCTGCTACTGTACACTGCATTAGCACAAACCTAGAAGAAGGCGGCGTCGTCGGCGAGGAACGAGTCCAGGTCGCCGTCGTCGATGTGCCTGGTCTCGATCGCGTTCTCCCGGCGGCGGCGTGCCTCCTGCTCTCGCTCGCGCGCGGCCTGTTCCTCCTGCCGCCGTCTCTCAGCCGCCTGCTCGCGCCGCGCGCGCTCCTGCTCTTGCAGCTGCTGGATGCGGCTCGTGGACATGGCGGCGCTCTCGCGCTGCCGCTGCTGCCGCCGCGCGTGCTGCTCCAGCTGCCGCCTGTCCAACTCCACGCGCTCCACCTCGCGCTGCGTCTGCGCCTTCAGCTGCCGCACGCGCTCCAGCTGCTGCTCCAGGTGCGCCAGCATCAGCGCGTCCGCCTGCGCGTCGTCATCGTCGTCGTCGTCACTGCCGTCGCCATCCCGCGGCCGCGCTTGCATCTTGCGACTGGCGGTGGATGGTGACAACGCTGCGCTCGCGTCCCCTGGTTTCGATGCACTCAAGCAAAGATCTACCCTTTATAATGTGAAATCACCGAATGATACCACATACTGACATTTAATTATTACAATAATACTTACGTTTACTATGGTGACCCTCTTTTGGTAAGCTTGTGAGCAAAACGATCCCCACCCTGTTTTGCAAGCGCGGCAAAGCCCTTTTGCCTTGGCGTCAACACCAACAAGAGCCAACTGTCACGCGAGAAATGGCCGCGCCGACACCCGTCGCACCGCCTCGCGCAGCTTCTTCTGCTCCTCCTCCGCCGCCGCCTCCAGCAATAGTAGAAGAATTCCGCGATGCGCCTCCACGTGTCGAGGCGGAGGACGAGGAGGACGAGGAAGACGAGGAGGACGACGAAGAGCGGCGCGAGTTCCTGCTGAACGCGCTGGACGTGGCGGGCAACTGGTCCGTACACGATGACGGCGACGGCCGCCTCTTCTACTACAACCGCCGCACGCGCGCGTCACAATGGACGCCGCCCGAAGGATTCACGGGCCTCGAGGGCGAGCTCATGATGAAGCTCATGCTCGAGGGCGCCGTCGTACGCTCGGGGCACTGGACGGCGCACGACGCCGGCAACGGCACGCTCTACTATTTCAACGCCAAGACGCGCGCGTCGGTCTGGGAGCGGCCCAGCGACTGGGACATGCTGCCGCCGCCTCAATCCCCGTCAGTCGAGCCCCAGAGTCGACAGCTTGACGGTCAAACCGAGCTAAAGGCGGACGAAGAACCTGCTGAAGGACGGGAAGAGGCAAAGGCAAAGGCAGACGCGGACGAGTCGGTCAAGAAGGAGAAGAAGAAGAAAGACAAAAAGAAAAAGACCAAGAAGCACAAGGAAGTACCTGATCAGCTCGATGGCGACAAGGAGACGAGTGAACAGCATGGGGACGCCCCTGCTACTGCTGCTGCTGGCGGAGCAAGTGAGCAAGCGCCAGTGCATGAAGCCAACAATGAAGAGGACGAGGAGGAAGATCCCAAGGAGCTGGAGGCGGCCAAGCGCCGGGAAGAGACGCACATGAAGCAGATCGCGCAGTTCCGCGCCATGCTGCGCGAGAAGAACATCATGCCGTTCTGCCGGTGGTCGGTCGCGCTGCCCCAAATCGCCGGCGACCCTCGTTTCATGGGCATATTCACGTACGTCACTGTTTGTTTACCGGTTCGTGTTGACGATGATAGTAGCCCGTCGCTCATGCTGTGCTTTGAATGGTGTCAACAGCATGGACGAGCGGCGTGAGATCTTTGATCACTTCGTGAAGCACCGGCGTGAGGAACTCAAGACGGAGAAGAAGCAGAAGCTTAAGCAGGCCAAGAAGCTCTTCTCGGAGCTTCTGACGGAGCAGTTCCAGACCAGCTGGGTGGACGCCAAGACCACGCTCAGCGTATTTCTTGCGGCGCTGGAGGACCACGTCGACGCCGCGCGGTACAAGCTCATTCAGGACGAGTCGCTCGCGTACTTAACCATCGACGTCCAGGAGAAGCTTTACGCGAAAGCGGTGAGTGGGTCGGGACATGGATCAAACGGTGTACATGGCCTGACCTTCGTACTGACGCTTGCTTGTCGTGCTTTGCAGATGGCGGAGTTCCAGACTGACCAACAGAAGCGGGACGAGCAGGAGAAACGACTAGCAGCGTTCCTGGAGAAGGAGATGGCAAAGGAGGTGCTGTCTTGGGAAGACCCGAAGGCTCACAGCCTTGTCGACGCGTTTTACGCGTCCGAGGCACCCTCAACAGTTGATGCTCTTTTGTCCACCGAGAAACGGAAGCAGGTCTTTCGTCATGTCGCGCAACGACTTCGAGTTGCCCAGGGAGAGGCGTCACCAGCGATCCGATCGGATGCTGATCGCCACAACCGAAGCCGCGAGGAGACGAACTCCCCAAGTGAAGATAGACGCCGACGTGACCGCGATCGCGGACGCTCGCGCTCTCACTCACGTCATCGAGAGAGTCAACGCGACAGGAGCGAGGAAGATGACCGCCGGCATCGCCGTTCGAGTCGGGGAAGACGCAGAGACTCGCGGTCTCGCTCTCGCTCTCGCTCTCGGTCGCGCTCTCGCCGCCACCGCGGGCATTCCCGCCATGATCGCCGCTCTTCGTCTTCGTCTCGATCGCGGTCGCACTCCCGGCGTCGGCACTAGATGCACCACTACGCGGGGAGAAGGAGGCCCGTAGCACCAGCACTTGATGGTAGGCACGACCGACGAAGTAATATTAACACGATCCGAGCTAGACATGTCGAAAACTTCGAGGGGAGATGCCAGCATTTCTAAGGGGAAAACGCAAATCTATGTCGTGCAGAGCGCACCGAGCTCGCCCCGGCCAACCGACGTTCACGGCTTGGGGTTGAAATCTACAGTGTGGAGCGCGTACTTGGGCTCGTCGACGATCTTCATGACGGCCTGGACGCCGTAGTCCAGCGGCACCGAATAGATGCCGTCGATGTTGACCTTCATGTCCCATCCGAGCGACCGCATCGACACTCGCCGCGCCTTCCCTCTGTTATTTGCCAGGCCATGGGCCGTCAGCACATGTCTATCGTCATCACTCGCGATCAACATGAGGAACGCACCTTCGGAAGCGGATGTCGCCAAAGGTGGCGTTGATGATCGGCTCGCGAACGATGTAGCCCATGTCGAGCGAGTCCTCCGCGAACGTCGTCTCCTTGTTGAATCTATAGATCGTCACCATCATCGACGACGTGAGTTGATACAGTACCGGCGATGCAATGGGGATGGCGCAGCTTGCTTGCTTCCGTACGATTCCGTCAGCTCCGTCACCGTCTCGTTCATGTGCATGTGGTTCATGGCCTCCAGCACCTTGGCGACCTGTTCGCGGTAGATTTGACACTGTCATCCCGGTAGACACGGCAAGGTCACATATTCCGTCAGTTCC
>JAADXW010000086.1:0-42180 GCA_023337975.1 Phytopythium ostracodes
GGACAAGCCCTAGAAGGGGCGGAACGGGCATAGGTGGCACTGGGCGTGTCCATCGCTTGAAGCGCTCTCCATAGTGAGCGCGAGTCATCCTTGCTGCAAACGGCGAGCCGAGAGTGCCACGGCGAGAGGAGCGGCGCAGACGCTCGGATACACTGCTGGCCCGGTTGGATACTTTCGCCAAGAGCTACGGCTCCGAGCTCTTCATGTAAGTATCCAACTCAGCGTTGGACGCATCGGATTGGTGGAATCGCACCATTTCGTATATGTTGACGCCGTGCGCTACAGCCGGCGCGGAAGCTGTCACGTTACTCACGACGGACGCAGACACGGCGGCGTGCAGCAGTGGATCCCTGCGTGCATTGCCGTGGTGCCACCAGGCCAGTCCGTGAGCTTGTCGCGGTCATCCTGGCCTTCGTGTGCGGCCTCGAGGAGCGCGCGAAGCGCCAAGACGAAGCTGCTCCGGTGCCGGCGTTATCACTCCGATGGGGCACCAGGTCGTTCGTAACGAGGCTCGCCAAGGTGGCCGGCGGCATGATCTTGGCAGTGATACTGTACTGTTGTGTCTGCCGGCCATTGAGGCGAGGATGGGGATCTGACAGCCAGCGCTGTTCTCTGCTCTTCGTTTCTCTTCTCGGCTTGAGGTTGCGAGCAGCCAGCGTCCGGTCTGCAGGCTACAGCGAGAGAGACGTGGCGAGTACTGTTCGGTGCCATCCTCGCGATGATGCACACCATGTCGGCCGTACGGTAGCGAGCATGAGCAACTTCAAGAAGACTGATGGCGCGTGGGAAAGCGTGCAACGTGGGCCTCCTGTTGACGTTGTAGCTGGCGGATGGAGACGCAAATACCGTACTGTAATGCCACTGCTGATGCTCGAGACTCGTCCGCGAGACGCCTCCATGTGAGGTGTTGCGTTGCGGAGAGAGAGAGAGACAAGTCGTCGCTAGTCTATGGTTTCGTGGAACCACCACCCCAGGTGACTGTTGCGTTGCGGAGACCAGTCGGGTTAAAGGCCCGACTATCATAACCTGGTGGCGCAATCAATGTACTTGCTCATGACTCGAGCGCAGACGATCTGATAATATCGAAGCGAACTGCTTGCTCTTCTCAATCAGGCGGCTCAACTGGAGCTTTGGAACGAAAGCTAGCGCATCGAGCGCAATGCTACGAGCCATAAAATAGTTTTCTCGTGTATTACTCCTTTGTGCATGCGTTCCAACCTCAGCATTTGTCTACAAAGAAGTTGCCAACACCCAAGATGCTGCCATGCTTGGCAACCTTCGAGTGTGCGCCACCGATTAGCACAAGAGAGCGCAGGCGACGGCCGCAACACCCGCGAGGGCGACCGTAAGCGCAGCCGACTGGTGGACCGACATGGCGCCGCTGGAGCCCGAGCTGGAGCCGACCGAGCCGGCGGTGGCGCTGCCGCTGCCACTCGCGGCGGCTGACGTCAGGTCGGCGCTCGACGCGGCGGTGCTGAGCTTGGTGATCTCGGTGGCGTCCGTGCACGTGGCGCTGGAGCAGATGACGTCCTCGACGAGGTAGCGCACCTCCGTGGTGACGTTGCCCAAGTACGCGGCCTTGGTGTCGGCCGAGGCGAAGTAGATCTTCTGCCCGTGCTTGAGGCACACGAACTCGAAGCTGTCGGCCGAGATGGTCGCGCCCGTGACCGGGTCGGCGATGCCGTCGGCGCACTCGGCGCACGAGTCGTCGCAGCTGGACGTGGTCGTCACGAACTCGGCCATGTTGGCGGCCAGGTAGGACGTGTCGGTGACAGCGAACGAGTAGTCGTCGCGCGTGTACGCGTCCATGCCGCACGTGTATACGCGCTGGCCGTTGGTGAGCTCAACATAGTTGTGGTCGTCGTAGCCCATGTCCATGGTGGACATACCGCACACTGGGCACGTGTAGTCGGTCGTGCTTGTCGAGTTGTCCGCCTCGAGCCCGCGCAGCAGGAAGTGCGCGCCCAGCGCGCGGCCGGCGCTCACGGCCTTGTGCTCGTGGTGGGCGTGCGCATGGGCGTTGGTCGCGGTCGCGAGCACAGTGAACATGGCGGCGGCGGTCGTCAGGTAGGCGCGCATGATGTGTGTTGAGTAGAGGAGGCGGAGGAAGAAGAGGCGGCGGGTCGGCGGCGAGTTTTGGAATGACCTGGAAGAACGGCAATCGCCCTAGGATGCGTACCGTTGGTGCACATGGCTCACGCGTATGGAATTGCAGCACGGATATGGACCGCGTCACGCGTGATGCCACCATACAAAAAGAAAGTGCAGCGGCCGATCACTGCATCCATCAACCGCATTGCTAGCGAACAAACGGTTGTGACCGAAGGGATGGGAAGAACTACGCCATTCAACAATTGGCGGGCAGGAACGCGAGAAAAAAACACTTGGCATCTGTTCAACAATTGCCGCGAACAGACACGCACATTCAGACCTGCTTGAGCCTCCTCCCATATACGATATTATTCCCATATGAAATACAATAAAAGTCGCTTTTGCAAACATTAACAGCTGCAAACCCATATATTCATGTGAAATCGGTAAGAAATAAAGACGTACCCTGCAGCGATCTTGACATGCATCGCGTCCTTTGGCTTTCTTCGCATGAGCTTCCTCCGTGCATTTCGATCGCCGGACTTCGCGCTCATCTTCAAAGTCGAGTGGATTCAAGCCTTAACCACTCGCATCTCCATATCCTTGTCAGTTCTCTGCGCTCTGATTGCGCATCGGTGCTGGACATTGGTCCCTTCAGCGTCTTTCAGTTGTGTGGTGTGCGAACCCCGCATCTTTCGAGCCTCACCAATTCAACAGCATCACTTCACGCCAATGGCTTTTTCACGTCTTATAACGATACTGAGACCCGAAGCAACAATGCTCTGAAACCATTCATCGCTCGTCGTCAAACGCCAACACTCCGCTCGCGAATGTCAAGCCGAAGGACACCACGACGGCCATCCAAGCCTCGTGATACTGCAGTCCTGCCGCCGCCGCCGCATTGCTCTCGCTGCCGCTTTCGTCCGTGCCAGCCTCGCTGCTACTTGCGTCGGCTAGCAGGACAGTCAGGACAGCGTTTCCGGGGATCGACAGCGACGCGTACTTGTCCTGTTGCAGGAAGCGCACGGCGACCTGCTTCGCGTCCGCGTCTCGGTTGGAGACGACGAGCACGATGGACCCGTTGGGCGTCAGGAACGCCACCCGATCGACGTTCTCAACTACTGACGAGTTGCTGGCGCTCACATTGAGCGAGACCTGCAAACTCCCAGGCGGCAGGAACTTGGAGAAGTGGCCCATGACGTAGTACATGGGCTGCTTGTAGAACTCGGCGCCGCTTTCTTCGTCGACCAGGATTGGCGCGTCGACGTCGTTCAGCGCCCAGTTCGGCCCGCCGCTGGTGTTGAGGAACAGGTTCCAGTCCGTCCAACCGCCCGCGTAGTTGGCCAGGTCGTTGATAATGTCGCGCGCGTAGTTCTCGCCGCGTTTCCACGTCACGTTATACTGAAGCAACGCCGTCCCGACGCCGGTGCCGACGCCCTTGAGCATCGACCCCTCACATGCTTCCGTCGCGAGGATGAACAGGTCCGGGTACTGCGCGTGGAAGGTCGCGAGGTCCTCGAAGTTGCCGAACAGCTTGGAGATAAAGTCGACATTCTTGTACCAGTGGACGCCGACGCCAGAGACGTACTGCCTCGCTTCTTCGTCCACGAGCGACGCGTTCCAGTCGAGCAGCAGGTCCTTCTGGTCGTCCATCATGATGATCTTAACGTCCGGGTGGTTCTGCTTGAGCACCGGGCCGAGGTTCATCTTGATGAAGTCGCGCTCCTCCTCGTCCGTCATGCGCAGACTCTGGAAGCCGTGCAGCGACACGGGCTGCTGGTACGGCTCGTTCTGGGTCGTCATGGCCCAGATGGGCACGCCCTCGGCTGCGTATGCGCTGATAAACTTGGAGTAGTAAAGCGCGAGCGCCTCCCAGTACTTACCTCCGGCCGTGCCGTTGATGGCGCAGTTGACCGTCGTGTTGCCGGTCGTGAGCCACACCGGCGGCGCCCACGACGACGCGAACATTGTCACGTTCCGGCCGCTTGCCGCCGACACGTTGAGCGCGCGCTGGATGAACGCGAGCTTGTTGGACAGCGGCGCGCGGTCGGCGTCGATGCTGAAGTTGGCCATGTCAAAGTCCCCGATGGAGTCGTCGTCGTACGAGTACACGTGCGTCGAGAAGTCGGTGGACGCGATAGGAATGCGTCCGAGCGTGTAGGCGAGCCCGTCGTCCGAGAAGTAGGCATCCACCAGCAGCTGCTGCACGGCCGCGTCCATGAGGTACATGTTGATGGCCGCCGCGTCCGTGAAGGCGCCGCCAAAGCCGATGATCTCCTGGTACATCGTGGCCGAGTCAATCACGAACTCGGCGTCAGTGGTCAGGTTGTCGTCGCCTCCGCCATCGCTCAGCAGCTCCACGGTCGAGTACGCGAGGCGGTCGCCGGCCTGCGACGTCCGGAACACGCCCAGCTCCGCGCCAGTGAGCGCGAAGTAGTCGCTCGAGACCGAGTCGCAGCTCGAGGCGTTGCAGACACATACGCCCTCGATGAACTGCGCGTAGCGGGCCGACCACGAGGAGCATCCGCCGGCGGAGGCCGCCGCCGACAGCCAGCCGAGGGCGCCAACAGCCACGAGCAGCTTCATGTTTTGCGTCGTAGACTGTGTCAAAGCGCCAGGCGGACGAGCACAGGCGTCGAGTGGCCACGCCGCTGGTGATTGCAGTGTACAGTGTAGATGCCGTGACACAGAGACTCGTGGCACTGTTGTGACCGAGAGATGTTCGGGAAGGGAGCAGACGCTGTGCGACGCGCGCGGTCACGCTTGACACGCGAGAGGCGCATCCGTTTGTGGAGGGTCTAGCATCTGAGACCGACTCCGATCTGATCGGAAGAGGGGAGTGAGATGCAGAGCGCCGTCACTTCAACTTGGGCGGGTGCGTTGCGGCTGAACGGGCAACATTTGGCGTTCCGGACTGTGCTGTTCGTCTGCATAGTAACCTTTGATGCTCTATAGTAATGCCAACTCTTATGCATAGTTGACTATTGATGTGGTGGACGCAAACATCCTGGTTTCGTTACTCAAAATCCCTCAAGTGAAAGGCGAGCAGTACCTCTCTCTCTCTCCCTTCACTGCGCTACTGTGGTCCTTCCATTCGACCAGGGTGTCTCCATGTGCAGCGAATCCTACAGCGTCCGCTGCGCCAACGACCTCGGGCTCCGTGACAAGCTTAGCACGAGCTGCGCTGGGCCTCGCCGAAGATGACGGTCTGGATCGAGTTGGCGAGCACCGTCACGTTGGCGCTGACGCCCTCCTGCGAGAGGCTGACGCTCACGACGTGGTCGGTCGTGTCGCGGTTCGACAGGATGAGCACCACCTGGTTGTCGGGCGTGCTGAACGCGACCTTGTCGACCGCGGCGAGCTCCGTGGAGGCGTCGCTGGTCAGCGCCAGGTCGACGCGCACCGAGTCCACTGGCAGGAACTTGGCGATCTGACCAAGCGCATAGTACATGGGCTGCTTGTAGAACTCGGCGCCGCTTTCTTCGTCGACCAGGATTGGCGAGTCGACGTTGTTGTTAACCCACGTCGGGCCGCCGCTCGAGTTGAGCGCCAGGTTCCAGTCCGTCCAACCGCCCGCGTAGTTGGCCAGGTCGTTGATGATGTCGCGCGCGTAGATCTCGGCGCGCTGCCAGACGATGTCGAGGCCCTTGAGCAGCTTCACGCCCGCTCCAGTGCCAATTCCATCAACGAGGTAGCCTTCGCACGCCTCGGTCGCGAGGATGAAGACGTCCGGGTACGCCTTGTGGAACGCCGTGAGCTCGGCAAAGTTGCCCAGGCGGTCCGTGATCAGGTCCAGGTCCTGGTACCAGTGCACGCCGAGGCCCGAGACATACTGGCGCGCCTCCTCGTCCACAAGCGCGGCGTCCCAGTCCGGTAGCATGGTCTTCTGGTCGTCCATCATGATGATCTTGACGTCCGGATTGTTCTGCTTGAGCATTGGCCCGAGGTCAAGCTTGATGAAGTCGCGCTCCGTCGTCTCGTTGAAGCGCAGGCTCTGCCAGAACTTGGTCGCGCCCGCCTGGATGGTCGGCTCGTTCTGGGTCGTCATGGCCCAGATGGGCACGCCCTCGGCCTCGTAGGCGGTGATGAACTTGGAGTAGTAGAGCGCGAGCGCCTCCCAGAACTCACCGTCACTGGCGCCGGGGTAGCCCTTGACGCTGCAGTTGATGGTCGAGTTCTCGTTGGTCATCCAGGCTGGCGGCGCCCAGGACGACGCGAAGAAGCGCATGGCGCGTGAGTTCTTGGCCACCGCGCGGTGGATGAAGTCAAGCTTGCCCGAGGTCTTGTCCATGTCGATGGAGAAGTTGTCCATGGCCAGGTCGCCCTCGACGTCGTTGTACGAGTAGATGCTCGTGGAGAAGTCGGTGGACGAGATGGGAATGCGGCCGAGCGTGTACTGCAGCCCCGAGTCGCCGAAGTAGGCCTCCAGCAGGTCCTCCTGCAGCGTCGACGACAGCAGGTTAAGGTTGATGGCCGACGCGTCCGTGAAGGCGCCGCCGAAGCCCTTGATAGCCTGGTACGTCGTGGCCGTGTCGATGGTGATGTCGGCGCCGTCGCTGCTGTTGCTCGCGACTGAGATGGTCGAGAAGTCGAGGCGGTGGCCCGCCTTGGACGTCTGAAACACGCCAGCCTCGCCGCTCTGCAGGAATAGGTGCCCGTTGTAGATCGAGTCGCAGTTGGACGCCGAGCACACGCAGACGCCGTCAATGTCCTGCTGGAAGCGCTCCGACCACGTCGTGCAGTTGGCCGCCGCGTCCGCCGTCTGGGCAATAGCCGCAAGCGCCGCCAGCGCCACGGCGAGCGGAGGAATCACAATCATGGCTCGGGAGGGTGCAGTACAACCGGTTGGACCGATTGTTTGGGTCGTTCAGTAGCTCCGGACGGTGTCTCGACCGCGGCGAGTTGGGAAGTGCCCGACGGTAGTGGACGCGAAGAGCCCTAGGGTGTCGACTGACTGATACGAGAAAAGCGCTCACTCAGTCCGTCAGATGCATTGCAGCGACACTGGCCGTGCCAGTGCGTCTTTGTCACGCGGCGGCGGATCAACAGAGTGGCACGGTGTATCCAGCCGCCTCGCGCGTGCACCAAGCGTGTCAAGAGATGTGGGGCGCTGGTTCTCAGGTATACACGCGGTGTATACCGTATACTTCAGTTCGCATACCGAAACCAAGTCAGATGCGAGTGGATGCGGCGCCGAACACAATGCACCAGGCACCAGAATCTGCGCTGCGTGTCGCGAACATGTATTCGATGCAGCATCGGATGCACTCCGTCGTGGTGACAGCTTGCAGTGGATCCTGATCGTAGATGCTGCATTGTCCGGGTCAGACAGCAGATACCGATACATACGAGACGCCTTGTCGCGGCGACCGTAATACACGGCGACTGAATTGTTTACCCACCGAGGCGGCCTCATTTCCCTGTCAGCTTGGTGACAGAGCAGCCGGGTGATTGGACGGGGCGCGCGGCGCGAGTCTGAGCATTAGTGCTCCACGGGATCAACGGCGCGAGTGCGACTGTCGTCACGCTGCGTTCACCTCTCGACCGACAAAGCCTATACATGTATGTGGTGGTATCCGGATATGTATAGTTTCAGAACGTTTATCCGAATGCTACCGTTCACTTGGATCCCCTCGGCATTGACGTCCACGGATCAAGAGCATCGGCGTTCGTGCTGCCATGCCGTCACCAAATGACGTCAGATCAACTCGTTAAGCAGCTCAAAGGCCTCGACGTCTACCCGGCGACTCGACACACTCGCCCGTTGCCGCTGAGCTAGCGATACGACCGGCGCTGCGTCGTGGAGAAGAGCGGCACGCCCTTCTTGGCCGCGCCCTTCTTCTTCCCTCCCGACTGCGCACTCGCCATGGTGGCCCAGCTGACCGACGAGGTCGCCGAGTGGCCCCACGCTGACGGCGGTGATCCGAACATCACCCGAGTGGCGTCGCTACTGGGAGCAGCGCCCAACTGCGGCGAGTGCTGCGACGATGAAGGCCCTCCCAGCGGCGGGTAGTACCCAGAATTGCGCGTGATGGTCGCGAACGAGCCGTCGTCGTCGTGACTCATCGCTTCGAATGACGGCGACAGCGAGGAAGACAGCGGCGGAGAACGCCATGACGCGTCTGCAGTTGCCGTGGACATTTCATCGTCGCTGCCGAAGTAGGCACCGTCGTCACCACTGATGCTGACGTCCTGAAGCGCGCTCGCTAACTCAGCAGGTGCCGGCCACACGGCGCTGTCCTCCTCCGCGAGCGAGAACGCAGGCAAGTTGTGAAGGTGAGCGAACGCAGGCGACGCGGCGCTCTTGGCAGCTTCGGCTTGGCGCTGCTTCTCCTTTTGCTTGCGGTACTTGGTGCGCTTCTTGAGCTCCGCACGGAAGCTCTCGAGGGTCTCCGGCGAAAGCTGGTCGGTCAAGTCGATCTCGCAGACGTAGAAGTCGCAGAAGCGCGGCAGGTGGCTCAGGAATCGGTAGCGCTTCTGCGCTTCATCGTCCATGACTGCGTGCTCGACATCGACAACACGGCCGCTCACCGTCTCGGGAAGGAAGTGGTGGCGATCGACCGCAGGCGCCCCGTACGAGACGCACCCACCGGTATCCGCAGTGCTGGACCCGGTACTAGCGCCACTGTCGGACGGCGCCCACCCCGTGAGGTCGGCCGACGAGTCTGGTGCCGGCGAATACGACCCATCACGCTCCGCCTCTTTAGCCGCCTGGTGCTCGAGCGAGTACTCCTTCATCAGGCACTTCATGTTGATCGAATGCAACACCACGTAGCTGCCGTCCGCGATCTGGTAAAACGAGTACGCGTCACCCGCGCTCTCGCCTACAGCCCCGCAACGACTGCTCTTGCGCTTCCCCGAAGCGTCGTCGTTATGGCCACCAGCAGAGATTTCAGCCTCGCGGTGATCGAGTTGTGCGAGCCGGCCCGAAGTCACGCGCATGGCTTCCTCCACGAACGGCAAGCTGTCGACGTCGCCGCTGCTGCGGTACTCGGCATCAAGCGACTCGAGATCGCGCATCTCGGACAGTACCAACTGGGTCACGTACTCCGGCGTCGACTCGAGGATCCGCGAGAACGCCGCCGCGCGGTCGTACACGCTCGGGATGCCGGCATTCCTCGGCGTCACGGCCTGTCCACTCGCCGGTCGAAGCATGGGGAACATGCTGGATTTCGACCGCTGAAGGAACTGGAACGTGACCTGCGAGTCCACGCGAGGTGGGAGATGCACCTTCTCGAGCCGCACGCTGCGCAGTTGGCCCTTCTGGACCGACTCGAAGCACATGGGGCACCGACGCCAGTACTTGTCCGTCATGGACAGGTACCGCAGGATGCACGGCCAGCTACACAGTCGTCGGTTGCGTTAGTCAGCGCAATATGGACGCAACTCTGCCACTGAAAGACATTGCAACGCACCAGAAGATGTGGCCGCACTTGGTGATCTTGGGCGCGCGCAGGTCGTCCATGCAGATCGGGCACGTCACGGCGCTCGCGTCGTCATACCACAGCAGCACCTGCTCCACCGACTTCCCTGGTCGAAGCGCGACACGCCATGCTCAGTTAGACACTGCGAGCCCACGTCCAAGCCAGCAGTGGCGCCGTACATTCCGTGAGCGCTTCGAGGTCCCACGTGGGAATGGAGGCGCTCTTGTCCAGCTGGGAAATGACGAACCGGTAGCTGAGTCGTCACAGAACAAGGCAGCCATGCGATAAACACCCACGTCGGACCCCGAAATGAGCGAATATCAATGAAAAGCGGCAACGCTATGCGACGACACATATCCCATGCGTCAGTAACGTACTTAGCGTGCAGATACTCGCTCTGCGTGCGCGGCGGCTCAGCGTGCGCTTTCTTCTTGTGCGTGTGCACTGAGCGCTCGCGCTCGGGTAGCGAGAAGTTGAGCAGGTGGTTGGCCGACACGCCGTTGCGCGTGGCGCGCGCCTCGTAGTCGAGCTGCTTCTTCTGCAAGCGACGACCAACATCATCCATCAGTCAACCGTGAACCGACAGCAACCTCGACTGGAACCTACCGGTTCGCGGCGCGGGCCTCTGCGTCCGCTGGTGCCAGCGCTGCCTCTGTTGCTGGCGTTGCTGCTTCTATTGTTGTTGTTCCTGCTGGAGGCGAGTCAAAGAGCAAAGATTCGTTAGGACCCGCGATCAGATTCACTGCGAGATCGCCACTTTGACGGCCGCGACGACCGCTGCGGTGCTGGATTAGCCAGTGCGTACCTCATGATGCTGGCGTCTAGTGGCTAGTGTGTATGCGCGCGTGGTCGTGTGCGCGCGGCGCGGTTAAATACGTTGGTAAATAGGAATGGAGCTTGGATACAAGGAAAGGCGCGGGGCGTTCGTCGGCTGAGGACGAGCGGGGAAAGCGCGGGACGGCGGGCGAACGAGCGGCAACAAGCGCTCGAAAGGGGACTGGAGCACGGGGAGGAGGCGGTGGACACGGAGAGAGGAGCGCTGGCGCAGCGGGGGAAGCAGCGGCGGCGGCGGCAGGGCACTCACGCGGTAGCTCTTGGCCAAGATGCCGGCGACTTTGTGAGTGCTGGTCGAGCGCTTGTGCCTGGCGCGAGGGGAACAGATCAAGTGTTCAATAGACGCACGTAGATTGGCTCACTATCGGATAAAACTAAATAACCACCAATAGTAAGTCTATACTCTATTTATGGTCGTGTTCGATTGGTTGAAAAAGCGTGCCAACAACATTGAAACACATCCGATAAGCTGTTAAGAGAGACAATTTCGGCTCACAATCCACACAACAAGACCAAAGAGATCACCGACGATGGCCGAGGCGAAGGAGGTAGTGCGCATGTACCGGCGCATCCTGAAGCTGGCGCAGCGGTACCCGAGCGTGAAGCGGGACGCGATAGTGCGCGACATCCGCGCCGAGTTCCACGAGAACAAGGCGCTCACGGACGCGCAAAAGGTGCGCGAGAAGATCATGGCGGCGCGCGCCGGCATCCAGGAGCTGTCGCAGTACGCGTCGCTGCACGCGTCCTCGCTCGACTGGAGGGTCGAGGTGGGCCGCAACGCGCTGCCCACGCCCCCATCAGCTGGTGATGGTGGTAGCATCCGCGCCAAGAAGGTCGGCGGCAAGCGCGAGTGACGGTGAAGAGCCTGATGCTATCGGTGGAATACACACGAAGGGTTTCTGCTTTGCGTTGATTATGGTGTGTCGCTGAGAAGCGGATCGCGTACTGTACGTCACTAAGCAAGCTGCGTGGTGCGACGTGGAGGCGGACAGCGCTCGCAGCCCTGGCAGCACCTCTCGCACACGGGTCCGAGCTGCGTCTGCGGCACGAGCACGACGTCGCCCGTGAGCTTGGATGTCGTCATGTTGAGGTACTTGCTGATAGGCTCGTCCTCCCCCACGACCTGTACGACGAAAGGGGTGAGCGTAAGCGTCATTTACGATCAAGTCCTCGCGTCTCAAGCCAATGATCGGCCAGCATACCGGCAACACGCGCGGCACCTTGTCGTCCTCGCTGGGGAAGTAGCCGAACCAGTACGTCTGCAGGGCGCTCGAGGGCCAGCCGTGCGGGTTGGATGACGCCGCAATCAGTGAAAGCACCTCCTGGAACATGAGCGTGCGTCTGATGGAAGTCATGAGTCCATGCCGACAGTTGGAAGTCCACAAGTGAGAGCGAACAGCGCCCGACCTCATCATGTTGTTGTCGTTCTTGAGCTCAATGCGCGGCCGCAGCTGCGAGAACGTGATCGTGTCGACCTCCTTGTCGTCCACGTTGACGGTGCCGACCACCGGCAACAGCCCGCCCTGCGTCCATGCGCACCCGTTATTCTCAATCCAATCGACTAAAACTAACGCCGTCAAGGCCGGAAGCAAATACCGACCTCGGTCGTGCCCACAAGGAACGAGTTCTGCTCGCGCGGGTCCGACGGGAAGGTGAACACGCGCACTTTGACGCGCACCATCACGGAATCCACTGGGCTATGTGAAGCGCTGCAACGTTCCACTCGTTCTTCGACTTTGATCGAGCTGCGAGGCCACAAGCAGCCTCTCCGTTGCCATAAATAGGATATCTCCGCTCTACGGACAGCTGCTCCCATGTCTCGATGCAACGTGTCATAATGTAACATTAAAAGCGTGTGAAGCGAGGCTGAGAGCGATGCGGAGCGTGGCGGCAGCAAAAACCCAACGACGCAATCAGTTCAACACCATCCATACACGCACCTCTGCTTCTGTCGTACCAAATGCATTGAATCGCAACAGAACGACGAGGAACTCGAGCATGACAGACAAGCAAGCAAGTCATGTTGTTCCTCGTTTGAAATCGGAGATTGCTACGCATCCGAGGGTTCCCACCGTCACGCACGTCGTTCAGTAAAACTACAGGAGCATATTTTTTGTTGTTGTTTGGTTGGTCTTCTTCCAAATCACATTAAATATCGAGTCGGGCGCGGCTGGCGCCGGGTCTATCGGGGAGGAGAAAGGGAGAAGCAGAGCTTGCAGGGAGGCGAGGGCAGACACTCTTTCCATCAGCAGATGGCGTCCTTGACAGCATTCCACGTGCGTCTCTTGGTGCAGCGCACGCTGCGAGCCGTGGCGAGGTCGGTTCAAGTTCCGCGTCCCACCGCCGCTTTGCAGTCCACCACTCCTCTCTCCTGGTCCTCTCGGTCGATCCGCGGCTAGTCGTCCAGGCCCGTTGCACTTCAGGCCGGGGCCGTCCGCTTAGATGAAGGCCCAGCCTGATCGCTCGAAGGCGGTCGACACGTCCGGCTTCTTGTCGTCCAGCGGCAGCGAGGCGGCGACGCCGAAGCGCTTCTCGGCCGAGGAAGCGTGGTTACTCTCCACCAGCGGGCGGGCGATCACGGACTTGAGCTGGTCGAACATGTTGGCGCTTGGATGGAAGGTGATGATGCGGCTTGCTTGCTTGGGTCGAACGTCCAAATGACGAGGACAATGCAAATTGGGAACTGAGCGCTCGATTGGAGTCGCCGGCGGATCATCGGGAGGAGAAGCCAAGCCCAGCGGAGCCACTCTGCTGGGGTTTGACTGGCCGTTTGTATTGTCCGGAGGCACGTCGTCATCAAGGTGGTGGTCGCAGCAGCCTTTTACCAACGAGCAGCTCCACGTCCGTCGACGCGGCGCGTCGCAGGCCGAATCACCGGCCGCCGATTGAAGCCAAGAGCGTGGGCACCACACCTCCATCTTTTGATCTTCAACGTCTTGTCAGCACAGTTCATGTGATAGTGTTCTATTGCTATTACACCTGTGATATTAGATATCCTGATGATATGGATGACAAGTCGACCGCCTGCGCCAGTGAGGGAAGGGATGCAGTTCAGCGCGCTGATTGGTGGAATAGGCAACGTGGAAACGAATGCGGTGATCGTGGCGCGTCACCCGTCGGCTCACCTAGTCCTATGCTGTGCGCTGATTGGCTGGTTTCCTGTCCGTAACGCGCGCTAGCGGCCGTTTTGCACCTCTTGAAGATCGCGTCACTTATTCTTTCGCTCTGTACTTTTCGATTATAACGGCATCATTGGGGCAAAATCCAAGAATTGCAGTCGTAAAATTCCAATTTCGTCAGCTTTCAACCCGCTTTTCCCCCATGTGGTTGCACTTGAAGCGCGAAATTCACATTGTGAACCGTTGGAATTTCGATAAAATCTTTTTGCTTTCCTTCAAAAATGGCGACGGGTTGCCGGCGGCAAAGACGCAGCGAGCGCCGCGGCGAGAGAACGGGGACGAGTCTTGAAGCGCAAGTCAAACGGCCAGGAAGATGGCTCCGTGGCGGAAAAAACACGCGACGAGGCGGCTCGAAGGCCCGTCCATTCACGCGTTCGAGAACAACCCGCGTCATACAATCCTGACCGCATGAAGCCTGCATGATACCGTACGGCAATCGAGGCGCGTTTGACGCCATTGAACGAGATCGCTCAGTGCTGGTCGGGTGTGACGTGTTTCTTCCGCCAGGCTTGCGAATCAACGGAAATGCTTGGCGTACTGTACCTGCGGTTGGCTCGCGTCAAAACAGCGCGGGAAGCACAACTTCAACATGGCGTGCTCACAGCTTTTCCCGCCAAAATGGCCATCGAGCTCCCGAGATTCGCTTTGTCTCCGAGTCGAGAGGGGCTGTTGCACTGGTGGTAGAGTAGGCTCCTACAGTAACAAGTGAGGCTGTGAGCTGCTGCACAGGCCGTGTCAGTGTCGTGACGACCAAGAGTAGACGAATAGATCGGTCTCTGCCGGTTCGGCTACTGATGGCGACGACTGACCAACATGGGAGTAGACGAGAGGAGGACGATCGCCGGTACGACTCCCAGCTCAGTAGAAATGCGGCGAGTTGAAGCGCGTGGAAGCGACTCGGAGCGCGACAAACGCGGCCCACCGAGCGTGTTATTGTGCCGGCGCCAAAGGTCGATGGATCTTTGCTTAGGTGTCGATTGCTATGCTATTTTGACATCCTCAGAGACGGCGAGAAGCGCTCCGCATCGAGCGCCTCCAAGCAAAGTTTCGACCGTTCGGGCGCTGATCCATGTCTCCCTTAGCGGCTGAGAGGGCTGCCAATTGGCGACAAAGGCTTCAAGCAGCCTCGAAACGTCCGTTCGATGACCCGCAGGCTTGCATACTTGTCGCGGTGCTTCGCCTCTGTGCTCCAACCAAGCAGCGACTTTAGAGTTGGCTCCTAGTGTCGACTTGAAGCCCACCGCGAGTTCCGTAGTTCGCAGCTAGAAATGCACCGGTCTATGGTTCCTTCCAACTACTTCGAAGTATCAGCAAGCAATCGCTGGGGCATCGATGCATAATAAGGTGATTCTCAAGATCTATCAGTTTCCTGTGAGTTTTTCCCCGCCTCCCGTCTACCTGCGCTTCTCTCCCCGCCTCCGCTTGTCTAGCTCGATGGTCGCTCTAGTCCATGAACGGGGAGACCGGATCGAGCTGCTGGTACTCGCCCCGGCGGCCGCGTCGCCGCCACACGTGCAAGCCGGCGATTCCACCGGCAATCACCACCACTGCCATCAGTGCGGCGACTAGAGCGGTCGCAGTCTTCGACGAGGTTTCAATCTGCCCTGACATATCGCTGGAATCGCTTGGCAACTGCTCGCTTGCCGGCGAAGTCGGTTGCGGTGTCGACGTTGACGGTGACTTCGGCTTCGACTCATCATCGCTAGAAGCTGCAGCGTGCGAGCCAGCAGATGGCGACTGCGTCGGTGAAGGTACTGTCTCTTTCCGTGGCCGCCTCGTCCGAGGCTTTTGCGATCGCGTCGTGTTCGAAGACACGGTAGGCGGTGGTGTAAGTAATGCGTCTAGCGAAGGATCGACTCCTGCTTGATCAAACTCGCCAGCTCCTGATGAGCTGTGTGACTCCGACGCCTCTGCTCCTGGTCTAGGAATCGTCTCCTGCTTAGCCTCGACTCCCGCTTCGTCAGGGCCAGTAATTCCAGATGAGCTGTGTGATCCTGACGCCTCGGATCTTTGCCTTATAGTCGTGGCCAGCTGAGTCTTGACTCCTGCTTCGTCAAGATCACCATCGACTCCAGATGGGCTGTGCGGCCCTGAAGCCTCTGCTCTTTCGTTCGTGTCCAGCTCAGTGTCAACTCCAGCTTCGTCATGATCATCAGCACCTGATGAGCTATGTGATCCTGAAGCCCCTGGTCTTGGTCCTGTAGTCTCGGCCAGTTCGGGGTCGACTCCTGCTTCGTCACGATCATTGGCACCTGATGAGCTGTGTGAGCCTGACGCCTCCGCTCTTGATTTATTCGTTGGTGTTGGTGGCGTCCACACTGGTGGCTTCACTGGCATTGGTGTCATTGGCGATAGGTTGGGCGCGCCCGGACTAGGCTCCTTGACATCTTCGGCCGTGCTGAGCCTGCGGATTTGCTCGTCCAAATATTCGTCGAAGCACACCTTGACAAGCGTGTCCAACCTTTGAACAGCCTTATCATCGACCAGGACTGCCGTTTGGAAGCGCACGAAGCGGGTGATACGGTCACCTCGTTGCTTCAGATGGCGCAAGAGCTCCACCTGGCGCGCCGCCGGGAGATCGCACTGGTAAATCTGCATCACCTTGCGCTCCAGGTGGTTGCGGAAGCTGAGGCACGCACAAGCACGAAGTTGAGCTCGGAGATCGGCACTCGAGTCGAACGCATTCCCTGGACAGAAGTGTCTCGCGAGCTTGCTCACACCAGTCGCGTCAACGTTTGCGACCGGGTCAATTAGGTGGTGCAGCTCGTCGTACTGCTCCGTCGCCGTCATGGCGATCATATCGCGAGAGTAATACACGCTGGAATCGACGCGCGTCTCACAAAGATGTCCTTTGCGAATCACGACGAAGCCCAACCCGAGCGGAAGCCCCGCGATCGATCCAATAACCATCAGCAGCAGCACCGTTGAGCGCAACCCTCCGCCTGAGGAGCAGTGAGCCGTGCACGCCATGCTCGGCAATGTATAGTAGGGGTCCGCTGAGCACGTCGGTGGAGCAGTATTCAAGCTTTCTTGCTGTGCTTCGGTCGGTTGTCCAGGAACTGACGCCCGTCCTGAGCGTCGACGCTTGGCTCTACAAGGTGTCGGTATTAGTAAGGTGCGCCGGAAGCGTCGCGCCCGTATGCGCCGGCGTTGGGGCGCTTCATCTCTATTTTAGTTTATTTCACGTTCGCAGTGCGGCGCGTCCTGCCCCCTCACCATCACAGACAAAAGCCAAATTCAACTCGACACTCGGTTGCAGACCAATGTTCCGCGGCTTCCTCTTTACAATTGCCACGCTCTTGGCCTTCCTTCCGTACATCGCGGCGGTGACCGCCGAGATGCAGCTCAACGTCAGCCGGCTAGCGACAGCAAACTCCGGTGAAGCCACCAGCAACGACACGTTCTACGCGGTGGACATCTTCAAGCAGCTCCAGGCTTATGCGGCTCTCAGCAACGGGCTTGACAAGCTGGCCAGCGATCAACGCATGGGCGAGAACGCGCTCGTTGATGACTCGGACGTGTACAGAAGCTTTCAAGCCTTCGTTGGCCCCTTCATCGACAGCATGGACAGTTCGAATGGTTTGGGATGGTCTGACTCAGTGGTTGCCCAGATCAGAGACGCGATCCAACGATATCCCGCGTCCTTCGGCTACGGCCGGTCTCAGCAGCCGACGGTGCTTTGGATGCGTCTTTTTTCAGAGAAATGGTTGTGCACCTACGTCTCTACCGCGTTCAGCACAACTGTCATGGACCGCAACGGCGACGCCTGGTTGTTCAGCGACGCGTTCGACAACGATCTGGCCTCGCTCGACCGCGCGATCGCCCACGAATTCGACGCGGCGTACCACAGCACGCGCTTCCACTGCTCCGTGTCCCACGAGACGTTCCTACCGCTGTTTGACCAGATTTACGACCGCTGCGTCGGCGACAAACTGGCGGCGCTTCATCGACTTCAAGCGAGCTGACGAGGCAAACTACCGGTAGTCACCTGCGCATTATGAAAATGAAACAGCGAAAGAGATATCGCTTGATTGATATAAGCCAAGCAGCAGTCCTCCAATCGCTCTTGTTCTGACGTTTCCTGAAGAGGAGCGACCGGCCGGCACTCTTGGCTTTGTCTGTAATCCCCAGCGCTACCAGCACAACAATCATCACCGCCACGACAATGGAGGTGACCGCGAGCAAAAGTACCGACAATCTCCGTGCCAGGACGCTCAGATCGCTGGCTAGTATCTCGTTCGCACTGCACGTCGCTCTAGTCGTTCGGCATTCCTCTCGTGACTCCATGTCGATCGAAGAAGACCCCCCCCCACTGGCAGCCAAGCAGGACGTCTCCACTGGTGGTACCGCAGTCGTCGGCGTCGGCGTCCTTGGTGGCACCGTTGATGCTGTTGACGGCGATGGCGCTGTCTTCGGTGCTTTAAGTGCTGACGAGATTGAAGGCGCCGAAGCCGAACGATGTTGAACCGATTCGTCATCTCCAACATCGCCACCAGAAGCGCTGATTTGGCCGTCCAAGTAGGCGTGGACGCACTTCTTCGCCATGTTTTGCGCCTTCTTCTCGACGGTGTTCACAACGACCGTCATGAACCAGAACTTCGACGACTGGCTGTTCAGCGACGCGTTCAACGACGAGGATCTCGGAGTTCCCGACCGCGCCATTGGCCGCGCATTTGACGCCGCGTACCACAGCACGCGAGTGTATTGTATCGTGCACTACGCGCAGCTCTTGCCGCTCTTCGACCGCTTCTACGGGAGCTGCGTCGGCGATAAGCTCGACAAGTTCCGTCGACCTCAAGCGAGTTAAGAAACTTTAAAATGAATGTCTTCCACTTCCAACTGGGCATACACTGCAACTTGTAGAACTCTCTATCCTTGAGACTCAATAGCTCGACCGTACAGCGTCTTCCCCTCCCGACAGTCGTCTTCGGACAGACTCTCGTTGTATCAATCGGACGAGTCGGAGAGCGGAGCGACAGAAATTAGCGGCCGGCACTCTTCCGATCGGCCTCGCTGCCGCCAGGCTCGTAGCCCGATGGCAACCGCTACGCTCGCCACCATCGTCAGCACTACGGCAACCAGCACGATGACGGCGAGCGAAAGCGCCGACATTCTCTGCGTCAAATGAACGAGCTCACTCGCTAGCTGCGCGTTGGTGAGGCACGCCGCTCGAGCTGTTTCGCATTCCCCCGCTCGCGCGGTCGACTCTGACGATGTGGGCGTCTCCGTCCTGCTGCTCGCTTCTCGCCCCGAGTTTCCAACCGGCGCTACCGCCGGATCCGACGGTGGCGCTGTAGTCTTCGGAGTCTTCGGCTTCTTTGTCGTCGGTGTCATAAATGGCTTCGGCATCTTCGGCGAAGGCGATGGTGTTGGTGTCGGGTTCACGGCACCATCATTGTCTGTGTTACCTTCGGACGCGCTGACCTTGCTGATCTGCTCGTCCACGTGCGCGTAGACACACCTGTCCACGAGCGCGTCATACATCTTCACGGCGTCGACGTCGCCGTTAACTGCCAGTTGGAAGCGCACGAACCGGTTGAAGCGGTTAATCTTGCGCTTCATCAATCTCCAGAGATCGACCTGGCGCGCCGCCGGCCAGTCGCACTTGTAAATCGTCACCAGCACTGGGAGCAGCCAGCTGCGAGTGTGCTTGCACATGCAGTAGTCAAGTGCCGCTCGAACGGCGCCGCTGCTCTTGCCACCGACACTATCGGGCTCCACGTTCGTCGTATTTACCAGTGAGAAATACTCCTCAGCGCACTTGACGTCCGTGCGGCTGCGGAACTGGCTCAGCAGCGTTGTGAACTCGGTCATGTCGATCTGGAATGGGTCGATACTCGGGTCGGTCAGCCGCTGCAGGTTGGCAAACCGCTCCAAATCGCTCGCGTCGACAGTGTGAAGAGGTAGATACCAAGTAGACCCGACACTCGTTTGACATAGTCGTCCACTGCGCACCACATCGAATCCCTCGGACGACTGGAGACAACCCACCGATACAAAGACGGCCATCAGCAACACTGTCGGGGCGCAGACCGGTCGGGTCCCCCACGTCTGAATGACCATCTCCTTCGATATCGCACGTCGTCCTGATGGTGGTTTTTGTGCAAATGGCAAGCCGATCACAGCAGCTGGAGGCAGGAGCTGCGATGCGCGTCTGTACGTCCACGCATGAGACCGAGCAAGATCCTGGAGGTTGCAGGACCGGCAATGAAACCCATGCGCGTCCGTTTCGAGCAACCACAGGCAATGGATAGGTTGCCACCTACGTTCACTATCAATAGACTGGCATAAGCTGAGGCCTCTCCATGGGTGTCGCCTAACTTTCAGGAGCGCTTCCACTCGTCACTGCTGACTTGCTTCACGCCTCGCCAGATCACTTCGCGTTGTCTGCTATGAATCGATGCCTCAAGCTCCTCCTCTCGCTGCTCGCGAGCGCCACGCTCTTCGTCTTGACGCGGACGACCTCGTCGTCGGCTGCCGAGTTTGAGCCGCTGATTAACTTCGCGGGCAGCCAGTTCGCGGAGGTCAAGGTCAGCTACGACGGTATTAGCAGCGACACCTTCTTTTACGTCGACGTGTTCTCGCAGCTCCAGGCGTTCGCAAACTTCGACGGCTCTCTGATCAAAGCACGCGGATCCTATTCTGAGAAGCGGGTGTTATTCAAGGACAGAGACCTGCACAACCAGTATCATTCATTCGCCTACACGATCCAGCATACCACGTGGACATCCTCACAGCACCGGTGGAATCTCGCAAGTGTACGCGCTCCAGGACCAGACTTGGACGTATTCAACACTAAGATCCAAGACTACTATCGCTACGGAGCAAATAAGCAGCTTGTGACACTTCAGGAGGTGCGGCTGCGGTCGGAGAAGATGTTGTGCGTCGCTTTCTCCGCCATCTTCACCACGACTGTCATGGACCGCAACGGAGGCGAGTGGTTGTTCAGTGGCGAGTTCGACGATGAAGACGAGGAAGCGCTCGACCGCGCGATCGCACGCGAGTTCGAAGCAGCGTATCAAGTCACGCGCTTCTACGGCTTGGTGTACAACGAGCCGCTTCTGCCGCTCTTCGACCGCTTCTACATGAGCTGCGTTGGCGATAAGCTGGACGCGTTCAGGCGCCTGATAGCGACTTGAGCGCCTTCAGGATGTGATACTCTCGCCTTGTGGTCGTTAGCCCCAACATACACATCACATTAGCCACCTTAATGCCCGTCACCGAACTGGGAATACATCAGCGTCCGCAGCATTTCGTCACCACCGCCCCCTTTCACGCCTGCACGCCCACCTTGACCCTAAAACTCGGCACTGAAGCGCGTCTCGAACGCGCCGTCGTCGGCCACCTCGTTGCTCTTGAAGATGCCCTTGCCAAAGTACTCGGCGACCGTGTTGAAGCCGTCGGCGGCCGTCTCGAGCTGGTTGAAGAACTGCTCGTGGTTGCCGGCCTTCTGCTCGAGCTGCGCCTTGAGTCCGAGGATGTGGCGGTGATCCATCGAGCACGTCATGCACTCACGCTCCGTTTCCGAGATGCAGTTCAGGTGGAAGCTGTGCTGGCACAAGAAGTGCACGGCCGGCAGGTCCAGGTCGTGGTTGCACAGGTCGCACTTAGTAGCCTGGAACACGACGGCGCGGCTGCTGAGCTGCGTGATTTCATCCCTCATCTGCTTCGTGTCGCTCTTGAACGCCTTGATCTTGTCCTCGTCCTCGGCGATGCGTCGCTTATCAGCCGCGAGCTGGTTCACGAGGTACTGCTTCACGACCGAGACCGGCAGTTCTCGCGACTGGCTCAGCACTTGGACGACCTGAAGCGGCGGGATCACCGGGTTCGCATCCATGAGCGACAGCAACTGCTTCAGCTCCTTCCAGTCTTCACCCGACGACGATGACGCCAGGCTTCCCTTCGGTCGCGGCCCGCGCTCCGCGAAGTACTTTAGCGCGAGCGACCACAGGTTCGGGTCCTTCTCGCCATGCTTTCGTACTTCGTCCAAGATGCTCTCGTCGTCGTTCTCTTCAATGTGGAACTGCACCAGCATGTGGTACATGTGTAGCTTATTGTACAGATACCGCTTGCCCTTCTTCATGCCGTGCATCTGCAGGTGGATCAGTGCGTGATCGGCGTCGTACTTGACGCGAGGGTTATCAAGAATCTGCAGCACCGCGTCTTCCTTCTCAGCCAGGGTGCGTGCCGGGGCCTTTGTCGACATCGATTTGCCATCTTCGTCGATATCGTCCACTCTACCGGCCTCATCCGCGTCATCATCGCTCAGCACCATCTCAAGCAGCGTGTTGCCGATCGACGTGTTCGTGACCGTCTCCACCTCGACGATGTACTGCAGGAACTCCTTCAGCTGCGCGCGATGCGACACGAAGAGATGCAAGAAGTCTCCAGGGTCCGACTTGAGACTCGGGTTGCCCGGCACAAACTTGCCCGTGCACAGTTGCTTGAGCAGCTCCGTCGTCGGCCCAGGCAAGTGCGTCACAAGCGTGCGTCCGTACTTGCGGAGGTTCGAGTCTGCTTCCGAGAAACTCAGGTGCTTGATATACTCGAGCGCGTCCGCCACTCGCTCCTTCTCCTTGTCCGACAATGCCACCGAGTCCTCGGATTCGACGTAGCTTATGCGGTCCAACTGGATCTTGAGATACCAGCTATGCTCCTCATGCTTCCGGGCCAGTGTGAGCGCGTGCTTCGGGTAGTTCTCCCACAACACGCTGATTGCCGTCTCCACATCGAAGTTGACATACTGTTGTTGTTGCTGGAGCGAGTCGCGGTTCTTACTGGAGTCCTCCAACTGCTTTGCGCCCATGCTGCTCGCGCGATCCGCTCTCGCTTTCTTCGATGGGTCAACCTCGTCCAGCTGGATGAACTTATCAAGCTTCTTGACATCTTTCAGCTTTGTGTAGCAGTTCAGCAACAGCGTAGTGTGCTCAGCGTTCGCGAACGCCTTCTCGTGAAGAGCTTCCAAATACGCCGTCAGGTTGTGGATGCGCTGCGCGTCCAGGAAGCGGCGGATCACGTAAGATGGTTCAACGTGACCGATCGTCCGCACGTACTGGCGAAGAGACCCGTCATAGTCGCCCTTCTGGTACAGGTGGTCGCCGTACATGCGGAAAATGTCCATGATGCTGTTTATGTCGTAGTTCGAGCTGAACGCGAGCGAAATGGCGATCGAGTACAGGTTCTTGCGGAACAGGATCTCGAGCTTGGACGTTGTGTCCTTCTCACTCAGGCGGTAGACATGCCCAACCGACGAGACCACAAAGATTGCGCCAAACTCGCACACAACGTGTCGAATCTCTTCCATGTCGTCCAGTCCAAAACGCGCCCCAGGAGCCGTAGAGCCGCGGGAGCTTCCCGGCGCCAGCGGTGGGCGACGCGCACCTCCCACACCGGGACCGCCCTTGCCGCCCGCGCCCACACTCGTCAGCGTCCAGTTAAACGCGATGAACTTGTTCTGCAGGTCGTACACGTTCACTTGATGTCGTCCGCGAGGATCAACGTGCGCGACCAGCAGGTAGTGCTTGAAGAAGCTCAGGTACTTTTTCTCACCTTCAAAGCCAAAGCAGACCGACCGGTCCTCCGTATTGTAGAAGTACACGGCGTCCGTCTGGCCGACCGCGAGCTCGCCTTCCTCGTTGATGCACGCGCAGTTTGCATCGACACCGCGCTCATCCAACACCACAGCGCGTGGTGGCATGCCCGCAGCGCCTCCCGCGGCCTTGGTGACCGCGGGGTCATCATGCGTGCAGTGGTAGCATGTCAGGCCTCGGCGAGTCGACGCGTACACAAACACGTGTGACACCGTGGCGTTGATGGGCTTGCTCGTGAATGCGAGGCTCGTGACGGGGTATTGGCCCGCAGGTTGCAGCAGGTGCGGCGGGCGGTCCGCCGAGCGGCGCTTCAGGTCACTGCGGAAGAGAATCACGGCGCCGTTCTTGAGACCAACGGCGAACTGGCTAACATCATCGTGGACAGCAAACGCGGTCACTGCTTCTTCCGGGTACTGTCAGTTTATAGTAGAAAATGACGTTGCACTGTACGTCAGCGCGCAATTCCTCGACATAGAAAGCATCAGCCGCGTCCACGCACCTTCTTGGCAAAGATGGGCACTTGCTGCAGCAGCTTGGGCTTTCCGTCGCGGTCCTGCTGATCTGTCCGCCAGAAGCGCGCGACCGCCGTGCTTTTGCCCGACTGCTTGGACGTGTAGACCTCCTCCGCGTTGGCGGCGCGGCCGGCCTCGGCGATCGCCTTGGACTGCGCCTTCTGCTCTTCGCTGCGCGGGTCGATGCCATCGCCCACCGTCACCAGCACGTTGCTGCGCTTCATCTGTTCAAGTTGAGATAAAAGTGTGACTGTTAGAGGAAAGTGCTCACGACCTGAAGAGCGAGTATCCATGCACAACAGTCCATGCTACGCACCATGACGACGTGCGAGACAAAGTGCTCGTGCGCCTGAAACTTGCGCGCCTCGAGCTGGCGGTTCGCGAGGTGCACGAAACCATCGGCGTCGCCCACGCAGATCATGCCGCGGTTCGCGCTCATGGACGTGATGTCCACGCCCTGCGCATATAGTTCGAGAAAAGACGGTCAAAAGGGAAGCGATCAATTTCTCGCGCCCCAGGTGACGCCCAGAGACGCGGGACACCGCGACGGAGAGAGGGAGGGACGTACCTTCATCCACGGCCCATTGCCGTCCTTGAGCACCTCCTTGTCAAAGAACGCGAAGCGCCGCCACTGCGCCATGGTCTCCGTTCGCAAGTCCTTTCCTCGCTTTTCCCCTCGCGGGATATCAACTTGACGCCTTTCTTTCTGCGTTTGCTCCGCGTATCCTCGAGGTTTTATTCAGTCAACATGCGGGAAAAACCTCATTCGATTCGTACTTATTTCGAGGAGTACAGTGTAATGAAATCAGGGCAACATTTTGTCTTAAGTTAATCGCTTATCAATACTAGAGTACTCTGCTGGAATCAGAACAACATCATGATTTAAGTTAATTGTATATCAATACTTCCTGTGCGCGGCGGCACCTCCATCAGGATGGCGCTCATGATGGACTCGTCGGCGTCGTCGAGGCGCAGGCCGAGCGCCGGGGACTTTAGCCGGTGCGTTTGTGACTGAGGGGTGGGGAGAGACGCGGACCGCGACTCGATCGCCTTGCTTGCGGGCGTGAGCGTCGTGCGTTGGAAGGAGGAGAGCGGGAAGCGAGACACTGGCACAGCGGTCAATTCTTCACGCTCGAGGTCGACATCAAGCAGCTCCATCGACTTGCGTTCAGACTGTCGCGCGTTGAATTGAAGTACTTGCTCACCCTTCGTCTGCTCGGAATGAGCAGTGTGGGCCTGCTTCTGGAATGCGCATTCGTCAGATGAATGAGGAAGCGACCACACCAGGGGCGGACAGAGCCGTGCATACCTGCGGTCGAGGGCTCGACTCGGACTGATAAGGCGGTGAGCAGCTACTAGGAGGCCGATTCTGGACGCTTACGTTGGCCTTGGAGTGGGAAACGGGGACCACGTCGGTCACCACGGTGGGAACGGACGGCTTCGAGTCGCGGCCGCCGAAGAACCGAGCCAGCGATTCGGCTTTGCTCTCTGCGCGCGACGGCGACGGCATCACTGCGGTCATCGAGGCCAAGTCGCGCATCGAGTACGCTACCTTGATCTGCTCGAAACGCTGCTGCCGCTCAGGGGAGACCTTGTCCGGCGGCTTCTTGATCACCTGCACCTCGTTGAGCTTGATGGTGCTAGCCTTCTGCGCTGGCTCCTGCTCGCGCGACCCTTTCCGCCTCTTCTTCTTACTCTTCTTCTTCGCCAGCGCTCTGGACTTTTGCCCCGCGTCAGAGTCTTCTTCCGACGATATCTGCAGCTCCAGTCGCTTCTTTGGACTCGGCTGGGCCGAGGTGGCATCCGAAGTCACTTCCACGTGCTTACTGTTCCAAATCTCCTTGACCACGCGCTGCTGCGAGTCTTGCTGTGGCACTGGGGTGCGCTTCCCGCTGGCGCTAGCGACGTCATCGGCGCCGTCGGCGGGCGAGAAGCTCTCGACAACCGTGTCAGCCTGGGCCGCCGCCGGCTTGGTCTTGGAGCTCCGGCCGCCCATCCTGGCGCCACCAACTCCGGTATCGGAAGGGAATAGCGCTCGAATTGATGCCAACACCGGCAGACGCTCTACTTGCGCATGCTTCGCAGCAGATTGCGCATTTAGCGGCGCCCGAGCAGAGGACGAGTGTGCTCTTGAAGCTATTTTTGGACCCGCTCATTCCTCCGAGTGTAGCCATGTCGACTATTGTTGTATTTTCCACCAATGGTAATCACTCTCTATTGGTTTATAACACGATGATTTGCTGAAATGATCCGAGAAGTGGCGTTGAAACATCCAGTTCAGCTGAAGTAACGACAGCGACATTATCGCCTTGTTAGCGTTACTTATGCGCGATATTGCGGGATTTACGCCCGCCGCAGTCGTTGCCGATCGCGTCGCATACCTACGTGGGCTTTGCCAGTGGGAGAAGAAGACCGGACGGAGGACGCGCGCGGCCTCAGCGATGGTCAGCCTGGACGAGAAGCCCATGCTGCCGACGCTCAGTAACGACCACAAGGTGGCGGTCTGCATCTCCGGTAAGGCGGACAGTGTGTCGGTACATTCAACACTGCGAGGCAGCAATCAGTGACGTGGCGTGAACGAAACTTGTTAAACCACCGGACGCAGCATGGTACCTGCTGAGCCTGATCACGCTCTGGACGAACCGCTACGTCGTGGCCAAGCTCCAGGTCGACTCCAACTACCTGTCGCTCGCGCAGCTGGGCAGTTCCGTGATCTGCGGCCTCGCCTCGGAGGTGTATCTGGTGGGCTGGGCAGCCTGCAAGAACGGCATCCGCAAGGTGATCAACGGCGGCGGGCTTAAGGACATGATCGTACTCGGCGGCGTCCGCATCCTCACCGTTCTGCTCGGGCTGACGGCGCTCAAGTACATTGCTGTATCCTTCACCCGTGAGTGGCTCATTCATCTTGCCAGTGACGATCCCTGGACCGTGTTAACAGCCGAGTGACCTTGCTGCAGAGACCATCAAGTCGTCGGCGCCCTTCTTTACGGTGGTGCTGACGTACATCTTACTGGGGCAGCGCACGGGCTGGCGCGTCAACGCGTCGCTGGTGCCCATCGTCATGGGCCTCGTGTTCTGCAGCCTCTCGGACGCGTCGTTCCACATCATCGGCTTCGTCGCCGCGCTCATGTCCAACTGCGTCGACTGCATCCAGAACGTGCTCACCAAGCGCCTGCTGAACCGCTCGTACACGTATGTATCGGGTCGAACTGTTGTGCTAGCAATTGCATGGACTCTGACCGTGGCCATTGCTTTCCCCCCTATCAGTGTTTCGCAGCTGCAGCTGTACACCAGTCTCATCGCCGTGGCGATGCAACTCATGTTCATCGCGTACAACTGGTTCGCGTCGCCACGCGAGGAAATCATCGAGTCCAACAAGGGCGAAATCTCTCCGCTCTACGTGTTCGTGCTGCTGTCATTCGCCGGCCTCGGGTTCTACCTCCAGAGCGCGTTCGCGTACATGCTCATGAGCCTCGTGTCGCCCGTCACGCACAGCGTGGCCAACTGCGTCAAGCGCGCGCTCATCATCGTGCTGTCCATCTACCGCTATGGCGAACTTGTGACGCCGCTCAACTGGTCGGGCATGGCGCTCGTCATCTGCGGCGTCTACTTCTTCAACACGGCGTCCCGTATTGAGCGCGCGACCGCCGACAAAGGACCGATCATCGCGCCCGCAACGATCGCCGGCGCCATCACCAGGAGCACCATCGTGTCGCTGTCCGAGATCCACATCGAGAAGGGCCGGTAACTCGTGCTGGCAGCGCGAGACTGTACACGTAGGATCCACGCAACGAGCACGTGCAGAACGACCAACTACATCAATAACGCCCATCGCTTTAATTTCCATGCTTAACGTGTTGCAGTGGTCAAAACCCCACTGACGAATCTCCTTTCGTTAAACACGTTTGGGTTTTCAGCTGTGATAAACACATTTGGGCTAAACGCAACAAGGTCGACAAAAACTGGGTTAAAAGCGCTCAAGAAAGACTAAAATAGAAGCCCGGTTTGGGTTATTGAGTGGATTTGGATCGAAGGCGGCGTCTAGAAGGTCGGCGCCGGCGGAGAAGCAGCCAGGAAAAAGAAACGTTGGGGATAACCAGTCGGTCGCCCCTCTTAGCACCGAAGAAGCAGCGGCCGGGAGAACGAGCAAGCGAGAGCGATGGCGGGCGCGACGGATTATGCACGTGAGCTGCTGCGGAGACAGTTCCTTGGTACGTCGGTGCTGTCCCCTCAGCTGGCGTTGCCTGTGTGGTACTCCCCTCGCCAACAGACCGTTCGTTCGGTGGGGTTCGTGGTGGATCTGTGCTGACATGGGACGCTTGCCGCTGCCAGAAATGAGCCGCAACCCGCCTGAGGGCGTGTCCGTGGGGCTGGGCGACGACGAGAACATCTTCAACTGGGAGATCCTGCTCGTGGGCCCGCCCGACACGCTGTACGAGGGCGGCTTCTTCAAGGCCGTGCTCGAGTTCCCGCCCAACTTCCCCAACATGCCGCCCAAGATGACCTTCAAGTCGGAGATGTGGCACCCCAACGGTGAGTCGGAAATCTGCGTTCTGTAGTGACATTGCCAACCAGCTGACGCGCCTTTCCTTCCTGTAGTGTACGCGAACGGCGTGGTGTGCATCTCGATCCTGCACCCGCCCGGAGAGGACCAGCTGAACCAGCAGGAGACTGCCGACGAGCGGTGGCGCCCGATCCTGGGCGTCGAGTCCATCCTCGTGTCGGTCATCTCGATGCTCTCGGACCCCAACGACGACTCGCCGGCCAACATCGACGCGGCGGTGCGTTCCTGCCTTATACAGTTGGTTGGTTGGTGGGAAGACTGGCTCTCTCACACGGTTTGACTCCCGCAGGTCGAGTGGCGCAACGACAAGGACGCGTTCAAGAAGCACTGTCGCCGGATCGTGCGCAAGTCTCAGGAGGATATTTAGAAGTTGCCTGAGAGCGAGCAGGACGGGCGCGGAGAGGCCAAAAGATGGCGGCGACGCGTCTTGGGAATGCACGTGGGCGTCTTCCTTCTCTGCCTTCGCCGAAGCTCCGCGTAACGAGTTGCTGATTGCGTAGTGAGGTTGGAGAAAAAACACACGGACCAATTCGCCCACGATTTGAAATGGAAAAAGCACTCCCGTGACGCTGCAAAGACGGCCAAGCGGCATGCCGATCTGCTGCCGATACCGTGCCGCACATGCCGCTTCATGATGCACCAGCCTGTCGTTCTTCAATAATTGATTCTCTATTGTGTTTCATTTATCGGTCCATATAAAAGTCAAGTATAAGAGATGGCAATAATTGTTTTTGTCGTCGTCTGGATTGCGCACCGCAGGTTTCGCAACCGCGATGAGTAAGCGATCTTTTTGCCGGCACTGGTGGGAGGATGGGCATACAAAGATCAAGTAATTTGCACCGGTACCCATCGATTCTACCGGTATTAACCGGTTTTGATCCGCTCCCTTGGCCACTCACACGTGCAGCTACACCTGACGACCCCAAGCAGAAAACATTCCGACCAAACCATCTCGAACTGACCTCTGACCGCCATGGTGCTCGCTCTCCATCGCTCGCTGGGGCTCGCCGCCCGCTCCGCCTCGGCCGCCAGTGGACGCTCCGTGATGCTGCTCCACCAGCAGCGCAAGGCGCTCAAGCACACGCACACGCTGGTACTGATCCGCCACGGCGAGAGCGAGTGGAACAAGCAGAACCGCTTCACGGGCTGGTACGACGTGCAACTGTCGGACAAGGGCAACAAGGAGGCGCGCGCCGCCGGCGAGCTGCTGGCCAAGGAGGGCTACGCGTTCGACGTGGCCTACACGTCGTACCTCAAGCGCGCGATCCGCACGCTGTGGCACGTGCTCGAGCAGACAGACCGCATGTGGATCCCCGTGCACAAGACGTGGCGCCTGAACGAGCGCCACTACGGCGCGCTCACGGGCCTGGACAAGAAGGAGACGGTCGACAAGCATGGCGCCGAGAAGGTGCTCCAGTGGCGCCGCAGCTACAACATCCCGCCGCCGCAGCTCGACACGTCCAGCGAGTACTACCCGGGCAACGACGTGCGCTACCAGGACGTGCCCAAGGCCGAGCTGCCGCTCAGCGAGTCGCTCGAGCTCACGGCCGAGCGCGTGCTGCCCGAATGGGAGAGCAACATCGTGCCCAGCATCAAGTCCGGCAAGAACGTGGTCGTGGCCGCGCACGGCAACAGCCTGCGCGCACTCGTCAAGCACCTCGACAACATCTCGGAGGATGAGATTACGGAGCTCAATATCCCCACGGGCGTGCCGCTGGTCTACCACCTGGACGAGAACCTCAAGCCCATCCCGCACAAGGATGCCATTGCGCCGCTCACGGCCTTCTACCTCGGCAATCAGGACGAGATCCGCCAGCGCATCCTCGGCGTCAAGAACCAGACCAAGTAAGCATCCGAGAATCGAGCAGACATCGCACCTCCGCATACAAAGGGCACCTCGCTACCGCCCGTGCGGGTCGTAGATACCACACGCACTTGCTTTGATCAGAACAGCAATATACTCAACCTGGATGGAGTCCATGCCTCGGCCAACTGAATCTTCTGCTGCGTTGTTCTCTCATACTTGTCTGTGCCAACCCGTCCCGTGGGTAATCGTTATCAGTTCGTACTTCGGAATGCCGCCACCATGAGGTATGCACGCGCGATTTGAGCTTAGACGTCGGTGCATGGGTGGATAGGTGCTGTTTCTTTGTTTTGGTTCGGTATTTGACTCCATTTCATGCCGTGGCGCGCTGGCGTGGGCGCTCCTAGCTGCTGCTCCGCCTACACCGGCGCCGCGACGCTGAAAGAAACTGCTCCTGCCTACTGCAGGATCTTCTTGGTCGTGTCGTTGGGCTCCACGCCCGCCGACTTCATCAGGGCCGCGACCTCGTCAATCTGTAGCAGCACAGTGAGCATATCACCACTGTTAGACACGGTGTTCCTCTACTCGCATGAACTATTAGAACGAGGACTCGCCTTCTCCTGCAGCTCGTTCTCCTTCAGCTTGAACAGCAGGTTGTTGCACGTCACGCGCTGCAGCTTGTGGCTCTCACTGTGGGCAGCAACATCGACATCAATAGTCAGAACACTCTCCACATGAGGACCTCTCAATGGACACCGCGCGTGGGGAACGTACGCGGCCGTCTTGAGGAAGTCGACCGCTTTGTCGTAGTCCTCCTGCTCGATGGAGGCGCTGTAAACAAGCAGAGGCACGGCGTAACATGTCAGTTTAACGAGATGAGCGTCACTAGTACCGCGGGTTCGGCCGACGCACCGGATGAGGATGTCGTAGGTGCGCTCGGTGGACTTGACCTTGTACTTCTGGCTGCCGATCTGGTGCAGTTGGAAGACCTTATCGAGCGCGCCGTCCTTGAGGAACTTGGAGAGCAGCTTGTTGAGCGTGGAGGGCTCGAGGAAGAGCCCGATGCGGTAGTTGGCCTCGAGCACGTCGAAAGCCACGTCGGCGGCGTCGAGCTCGAGCGCCTTCTTGACGAACAGTCCGGCGGCGTTGGCGTCCGGGTCCACGCGCTTCTGCTCATAAATTTTCATGATCTCCTTGGAGGCCTCCAGCTGCTCGCTGGTGGTCACCGTCTTGAGGAACGAGGCCAGCTTGGTGCGCTTGATCAAAGGGTCCTTGGCCGCCGACAGCTTGATATTCTCCATCCACTCCTCGGCCGACCGCTGCGCCGGCGCCGCCGCAGAAGGCACCGAGAACGCGCGCCGAGCGAACGGCCGCGCACCCGCCTGCCGGCTGCACGAGGAGATTACCGTGCGGATCGCCTGCATGCGCCCCACGCTCGCCATGGTTGCTGTCGCCGCTGCTAGGGAACCTCTGAACGCGATATAACTCGAGAGGGCAGTCGGTCGGTCGCCGCCGCTGGTTTCTTGTGGTGGCCCCCACCCAATTCAGGGACGAAAGGTATACGCTTAAAAGGTGTATAGTGAAGGTATAATACGCGCGTATAGCCGACCCGCGCCTATGCAACAGGAGGAACTGGAATGATTCGACCCAGCCCGACCCGCCATCTCCCGCAAAACCCACCCGCTTTGTTATCAATCACTGCAAACGACACTATATTATATAGGTGACTTGTGAATGGCACGGTACGCTCGAGGTCATATGCGTAATTTCTGCAAAGGTTGAGGCCCGCACGATTCGTGGAGCGAGCCGCTCGGTCCCCTCAATTGCCAAGCGAAGGACTCGATCATGGCGTTGGTGCACGCGGTGCTACGCGCGGTCTCGGGCGCCCCGGCGGCGCGCCGCTCTGCAGCTTCCGCCCTGTCTGCGAACGCGATCAAGGCGTTGGGCGCGCGCGCGTTCAGCGGCAACGTCGAGTACCCGCGGATCGAGGGCTCGGTGGCGGACATCACCAAGGCGCTCAACTCGATCGGCGCGCGGCTGTCAATCCCTACGGCGGCGCTGTACCTGACGGAGGCCAAGATTAACCACGTGGTGCGCGAGATGAAGGGCGCGGACGAGCTGCGCGAGGTGCAGCGCGCGCTGCTGCTGTGCGACGCCAAGCTCGTCTACCCGAGCGCCTACGCGTCCGGCACGTTCGTGTCGGCCTGTCTCAAGCAGGACGCGCCCGAGCTCGCGCTCGAGTGGCTGCAGAAGGCCGAGAACGCGCGCCGCTACGTCAGCAACCAGAGCGTCGTGCGTCTCGCCAAGTACTACGCCGAGCACGACGACCAGGAGCAGGTCGAGGCGCTGTGGACGCTCATGGCCGACAAGGGCATCGCCCCCACCACCAAGACGTTCCACTTCCGCGTCGTCAACGCCAAGAACCAGGGCAAGTTCGACGAGGCCGTGGCCGTAGCCAAGGAGGCCGCCGAGCTGCGCCAGATCAACTCGAACCTCATCATCCAGCTGCTCAACGGGCTCGAGGGTGACGCGCTCAAGCAGCAGGTGCGTTGCGTTGCACTCGCAGCATGTCGCTAGTGACGGATTGTTGGATACTAACTACATTAATGGTGGTGATCGCATGCAGATCCCGCTGGCCAAGTACCTGGCGGCCAAGGGCGAGGTGCACGTGAACGCGCGCCTGTCGGAATTATTAGCAGACCAGTAGACGAGAGGGGCGGGCACGACGGCGAAGCGGGCGAGCAGGCGAGCGGGCCGGCCAGCCGAGCGTAGAGACAACGACAAGCGGGAGGCTTAGACGTGAGAGAAGACAAGAAACACAAGAGAAAAATGTCGATCGCGATGTTGTCACGTCCTTTTTGCTTTGGATGCTTCGCTCGTTGCTAGCGCTTCGCAACCGCATTGGAGACACAACGTCATGCATCATAAGATGGCGCCTGGTGGCAGGCATGTACATTAACCACATACGTGCAGGACCTCAGTCGTTGAGGCCGCCCTTGTCGGCTAGAAGCAGCTCAGCGTAGTAGGCGTCGCCGCCGCCGCCGCCGCGCATCGCGAGCGCGCGCTTGCGAGCCTCCATGACCGCGAACGCCATGAACGCGCCAAAGCCGCAAAGCACTGCGACAGCGCCCAGGAAGCTCGTGACGCGCTTGACAAAACTGCGCATAGCCGACGGTTTCTTGCTGGTAGTCGACAGAGCGGAGGCGCTCACGCCGGTTGACGGCTCGGCGTGCAGCATGCTCTCGTGCACCTTGCTGAGGTCTACGACCAGTCCACTCTTCCGCCCTGGCTGGTTCCATGACGCGGCAACTTGCGGCATCGGTACGGCGTCGCCCTTGTGGAGCGACGGGTACACACGCCACACCGAGTGGATGTCAGTGACAGTCAGCAGCGCGCGCTGGCCCATCAGCCCCATGACGGCTTGACGCTCGCTGGGGTCGCCAATGAGCGGCACTATACTCTGGCACCACTTCGGACGCCGGCGCCCAGCGCTGTCCTCGTCATGCACGAACGCGTTGGTCGGGTGATGCATGATGCTGTAAAAGTCGTACGGCTCGTTCGTGAACGCGTCCGGCAGATCGTCACCCTTATCGCCAGCGATCGACTTCGTTGTGCTCTCCTCTTTCTCGACGAGGAAGAAGCTCCGCTTGTGCTCTGGAATGCACTCCCACGCGATCCGGACGTGCTGGTCACGATCCGGACGATCGATTGCGTGGCGCAGGCCCATGGCGTGCAGCAGCACGTGCATGATGTTGCCGAGTCCGCAGTCGGTCGACACTCCGAGCGTTTGAGCGCCTCCTATACGTCCGATGTACGAAAAGCACGACGAGCGAGTGGCCTTGACGTTGATGTAGTCATGCGCACACGTGGCGGCATCGCTACCCACATCGCTTGTGCTCACAACAGAACAGTCGTCGCCCTTGCACCGCATGAAATTAAAGCCCGTCACAGCAGTGATGTGCTTCATGGCGTCCAACAACACACGCTCCATTGCTTTCGCGCTCGAATCCACTTGGAAGCACATCGTGGCGTCGCGCCACCGGTGGTCGCGCTCAGCATTGTAGTACCCGTGAAGCAAGACATGCGAGCTCTCGCCATGGTTGTTTGCGATGGGCCACGACAATCGCTCACCGATCGCAATGTCGCCTTGGATGACCAGGATGCTATCGTCGGCAACCACGTAGTCGTACTCGACGCCGTTGAGGACGATCGCATTGCGGTCTTCTACTTCGTCTTCATTCTCGTTGGTGCTGAGAGTGTAGTCAACAGTCGAGGTTGAAGGCTTGACGTCCTCGATAGGGTAGTGGCAACCTCCGGTGAGCGGGTTCATGACAAGAGGTGCTCGGCATTTCGCCGCGCGCTCGTCCAAGTCGACGCTCTCACTCTGAACACATCGATATCCATCGTCGTCTTCGTCGGCATCACCGTTCTTGTTGCGAGGAGCACGTTCGTATCCGAACAGGCACGCGCAGTCGTCGGTCATTTGCGCCACGGGCCAGTCGACGACAAAAGACCGCACGGGGCACAATGGCATTTGGCTTTGCTCTTTGTCAGCGGCAAGGGATGACCGGCACTCCTTCTTGTTGGGCGTCTTCTTCTCATCTTCGTCTTCCTCGTCTTCTTCGTCGGTGTTTTGCTCAGTCGTAATGTTCTTGAACCCGTAGATGCACTCGCAGTTGCCGCTGCTCTGGAGCGGCCAACGCGTGAGCACTGCAAACGACGGGCATACATTCCCATCGCGCAGGAACCACGCGAGACACTGTCCGCGGTCTTCATCTCGCACGTATCCGCGCGCACACTCACAGTCGGCGAATCCTGCTGGCGCCTCAAGCCGCGAATGGCCATCTCCACGTCGATTGGGGTTGAAATGCGCATGCGTGGGGCACGAGTAGGCAGAAGCGCGCGCGCATGTCATTTCGGGCAGCTTCCACGCGTATCCAGGCAGACAGGCGCACTGCTCGATCGAGTGCGGCACGATGGCGAGCGGCCGCGAGAACGCCGGGCACTCAAAGTCCTCGTCCACTATATACTCGTCACCGTCTTCGTCGTCAGGGGACACACGCTTCACGCACGCTTGCATGCGTTCGTTGCGCTCGTATCCGTTCGGGTCGCACTCGCAGTCGAAGAAACCGCGCGGGTGCTCGCCCGGTAACAGGTCTGGGCTGCGGGTGGAGTGAACAGGGCACGCGTAAGCCGCCTTCTCGCGCTGGCACTCGCCCGTCGACGTGCGAACGAAACCCCAGTCGCAGTGGCAGTCAGCGAACGACCGCGGCGTCTTCGGCTTCCGGTGGTGATGTGGGTACTGGTGGTCGCCCTGTGGCTGGTCCATGGATGGCGAAGAGTGCGGTGGGCACTCGTAGTCGCTCTGAGTCGGCATGCACTCACCCGACGGCGGGTCCTTGACGAACGGCGCCATGCAGTCGCAGTCGGCAAGCGACGTTACGCCCTGGCGACTCGACTTCTTGCGCTTGTAGTTGCCTGCTCGCGGACATTCACGCAGGTGGCACGCGCCCGTGGCCTGGTCCTTCTTGTACGGAAGGTGGCAGTCGCAGTCGGCGACCGATCGCGGCTCTTCGACATCCTCCTTGGGTTTGTACCGCCCGGCGCACTCGAAAACGCCGGCATCTTCGTCCTCCTCCTGGTATTCGTTGCGGAACGAGGACGAAGCGCACAGGCAGTCGTCGATGGACTCCATGTCGCGGGGCAGCACGAGCGCCTCGCATGCGTCCGGACAGACGTAGAAGCCGCCGTGGACGCCCCGAGCGGCCGACAAGGCGACTGCCACCGTGCCCCACCACAACGCAGCGCCGATCATCTTGAGTCAGCTATACACGGGGACGGAGAGAGCGAGATACTAGATGGCGAATGGCTGGAACTTGTGCGCAAAGGACGGCAAATCTGGATATGGAGCGATCAAAGCGGCGGGCAGGAAGGCAGCGGCGGTCATCGCTTCCGTGGACTTTCTCAATATTGAAAGCAAGATACCAATATGTTGGAGGTTTGATTGGCAAAGGTGTTGGTTGACCCAAATAAGAAGAGAAGCGGCAGTGGGAAACTAGGATTCAGTATCGAAATAACGGAAACTCTCGGACGGGCGCGACCTTTCGGCAAGATCGCGGGACAAGGTGAAAGATCGCAGTGTTATGAAGACGTGATTATTGGCCTATCAACATCCTGAATGGTTGCTTTTTCTCACTTTGATTGGACAAAAATATATGCAAGCGCAAATTGATCTTGATTGGCGTTTGTTCAACACGAGTTGTATGGTAGAAATGGAAGAAAGAAGTTGATGGAAATCAAACGCACGTTACTTCCGCGAATCCAATAACTTCCTCGGCACACGCGCTCCTTTCTGCTCTGACAGCTTCCTTCACGGTTTGATGCTCGATGCTGCTCTCTCCTTGCCCACCCTGCGTTGTCCGCTTTAAATCTTTGACGAGCCGACGTAAATAACATTACGCGACAGGCAGAGCTCGACCATATCGAGCAGCGCCATCTCCAGGTGGCGCCTGAACGTCGCGGCGTCCGTCTCCTTGCACACGTGGTAGCACGTGATGCTCACGTTGATGCGGTCCGGCTGCAGAGCGTAGCACACGCCGTAGCCTTCGTTGTACATGGCCGAGAAGCCGCCCCAAATGGGGCTCGCGCCGGGGCCGCCGCTGATGTTGCTCGTCGAGACCAGGTACTTCTTGCTCAAGTCGAACGCCTTGTCCGTAAACAGCGACGGCTTGGGCGAGATGCCAGACATCTCCGACACGATCTGCAAGCCCATGAGGTGACGGTCGATGCCCTCGCCCATAAGACACTTTTTCAGCATCTCCTTGTGCGCTTCGATCGCTATCTTCAGCGCGTCCCACTTGACGCTCTCCGATGCATCCGACTCCATCGTCTTGACAAACGCCAGCGACTCGTTCGACAGCGAACGGATCGTCTCCGTGCGTCCGTGGTAAAACAGACGCGTGTGTGCAGTCTCGTACACCGCCGGCACGCGACCGTGCATCTTGTAGTGCGCGAGCTGGATCGCCATCTGCATGAAAAAGTCCGGCGTGAGCTTGTAGCGCTTCAGGAAAGCCGAGCCATAGTGGTTGAACTGGAGCGTGGCGATGTCGCTGACGTGGATGAGCTTCCCGACCGCCGCACTCGCGCACTCAATCGCAGTGTACGATGCGTTGTCCAGCACCCATTTAAGCCGCTTTGGCTTGAGCCCAAGCGTCGGCTTCAGAGACGTTCGATCCGCAAACTTCGCCTTGAAATTCTCGTTGACGTACTTGATGCAGTAGTCGAAGAGGCGGACGACCACGAGCGCGTCAGCCCACGCGTGCTGGCCGTTCAGGCCGCCGCGGGCGTTCTCGTGGATAATGAGCGTGAACGGCTTGTCGTACCAGCGGTTGCGGCCGTCGCCAAGAAGGCAGTTGCGCGCAATCTGTTGGCATGAACGTAAAGCGGTATTAGCAAAACTATACAAAACTATACAGCACAATCAGAGAAGGCAGAGGAACTCGAGGGTTGCAACTAACCTCGTCATAGGTCGACGCCGAGGTCTCGTCGAGAGCGATGCAGAAGAGCGCGCGCTCGATAATCTCGAACGACTCCTTGTTGATGTCGTCGAGCGACATGATATGGTTGCGAGCCTGGTTCATTGGACGAGCGACACACCGTGTAAGTCCATGATCTACACAAGGAGAATGCATAGCTGAAGTGTTGCGTACCTTGGCCCAGTTAGTGCGGTTTTCGGACGTGAGCACACTGACAGGCGGGTAGCGCTCCAGGTCGAACAGACCGGTGGCTTCCTCGCGCACCAGCTCGAACTGCCTGACAATGTCAGCCAGCGGGATCTCCTCTCCGTTGTCGTCGAAGACCTGGAGCGCCCAGATGCAGTTGTTGCGCAGCACGATGATGTGCTTGGCGTCGTTCGGGTAGTCGCGCATCTCGTCGCACTCCTCGCCGGGGATGACGCACGAGCTGAACATGCGCGAGTACGTGTACATGCAGAGCGGGCGGCCCATGAGCTTCTCCGGCGGGTACTTTTCCCTGCACAGTAAGAGTTCCGCGTCAGTTCACGATGATAATGGCCGCTACAACCCTTAGAGACAACACACGAACGTACTCGAGCAGGTTCTTGCGGAACTTGAGGATGGCGTGCGTGAAGATAGAGGCGGCCTCGCACTGGCTCATATCGCGTGGGCCCCAGTTGCCGGGCAGCACGCCGTACCAGTTGATGTTGATGGCCGACGGGTAGCGCGGCTGCAGGTACGCGAACGTCTCCCACCACTCCTCGAGCCAGTTGCGCTCCGAGTCGGCGCGCTCCTGCAGGATGGCCTGCAGCTGCGGGCCAACGCCGTTCAGGAAGTCGTGGCACACGGCCTTGGTGTGCTCGAGCTCCTGGGTCGTCAGCAGGGGCTCGCACGTCTTGACGTACAGGTCCAGCGTGTCCTCCAGCGACGGCAGCGGCAGCGGCGGCAGCTCGTCCTGGAACTGCATCGTGCGCTCCGCCACCTTCTTACTCATGGTGGCCGGTGGATAGAGAGAGAGAAGCGCGGGGGTGACTAACTACCGAATGAGCTGATGCAGGGCAAGGAGATTGTTGGGAAAGGCCAACAATCGCAAACTGCCGCCGCCTGTGCCCGGTCGGTCGATCTTTGCCGGTTGCATGATTGCTTCTTATCGAGGGGTCACTAGAGTGAGGTGTTAAAGTCACTCAAATGGGAGATCGGGCTGAGCGGGGTTGAATTGGGTGAAGTTATTTGAAGATTGTATGGAAAGGCAAAACCCGCGGGTTTCCGGGGTGATTGCCGCGCGTCACGTCAGGACTTCGCAACGTCTTTTTGTGTTTAGCAAAACGAAAGGGGTTGTTTACCTAGGCAAACCGAGCGTCCACAGACCGACCGCGGCCTCTCTCTTTCCCCTCCTCTCCACACTTCAACTTCAAGCCAAATTGGGCAAAATTGATCGAAATTGGGGCAACTTGATCGGGTTATCCTCCGATCCGCTCGATGGGGACGATGCGAGTTAGGCAACGCACCAGTTCCATCGAACCCCGCGGCGTTTGGAGCTTCCGTGGGGACCACACAGACTGTGTGACAGTGTGCGGCGCACATCGGCCGCGCGCTGTTTATTGGTGAGTGCGGGCGCATTTATGGCATTTTTCCAAAACTTCGCAATGCTTCTAAATCAAATACCGTTAAACATATAAGTATAGGCACGATAAATACTTTCGAGGGATTTTGTAAACGATGGAGCGGCTCTTTGATGTTGAACCGTTCGCATCCAGTTGGCAGGCGATATTCGCCCGGCGGCCGATCGCCCACTGCCCTTTACGGACGCGAGCGTGCTCACACTGGAGCTCGAGCGCGTCATCGGGACGCCGAGCAAGGACAGGGCACCTGTTCTGGCAGCCGTAAAGCCCAGCACAGCCTCTGCCCGTGCGTCGCGGCGGCGTCACGGCGCTGCGTCTGCAGATCAGCGGAATCCTACCATGGACGCCTCGACTCTGTTAGAAGGGGCGGCAAGGTCGTTCAGCGACTCGAATGCGGCGACACTGGCGGTGGAGGTCTGCGGCGACATGGAGCGCGAGCTGGCGGCCATCGAGACGCGCCTGGCATACTTTCGCTCGCTCAAACAGACGACTCCCAGCCCACAGTACCGCGCGCCTTCACCGAGAAGCCGCAAGGACGAACCTCTCGCACACAGCTCGAGTATGAAGGCGGTGACGGAGTCAGAGGCTATACGAAGTGCCTCATCTGAGGCGCTAGGAGGGGGAGTAGGATCCCAGCCAATGCAGCTGCAGCAGGCCGGCCAGGTCGCTGATGAGGTCGAGAGCGCGCTGCAGAACTGCGACAGGCTGCTGGAACGCGCGCGATCCATCAGTAAGATGCGCTTTCCGTTGGCCTTTATATAGAGCAGATTTCTCCAACGGCCGTCGCTGAAGTAGATTAACTTCCTAACGTCTCTCTGTCGACAACATTGACAGCGGCCGGTGCGGGAAGCGCATCGACGAGAGCAGCTGCGCGACGGCCGAATCGTCGCTCTTCCGCGCGTTCTGTCGATATGACGAGCGACCTGAGCGCCAACAACGACAGCGACTCCGGGCGGGTACGACAAGTACCACCGGCATTTGTGCCCGTAACTGGGGTCGACGATTCGGTGTCGTTGTTGTCGATCGCTGACAACGAGTTGGACGAAGACCTGCGCGCGGAGACGTCGCTATTAGCCTCGCTTGACGGCAGCAGTCTCTCGGGACCTCATCGCTATGCTGTTATGGACCCTGCTGTGGACTCTCCCCTGTCAAAGCAGGAGCAGTTGCTGCAGCACAAGGCGCGGCTCGTGCGCGACCTAGCAGAGAAGAGCCGCCAAGACACGGAGCGTGAAGCTGAAGCCATGCGCGAGCAGCAAACACGTACGCTGGCGACGTATCTGGACGAGCTGCGACGTCGGTACGAGTCCAAGAAGAGCATGGCGCTACTGGTGTTGCGCGAGCAGTACGAGCGCGAGACGAAAGCCGCGGTTCGCTTAGCTATGGAGAAGCATGATCACGAGCAGCAAGACGCGGTTGAGACGCTACGGACGTCGCTTCTCGCCACGCGCAAGCAAACGCTGCAGAACCTTCGCGAGACGCACGAGAAACAGACTTCCGACCTTCTGTCGCGCCTCGAGACGAAGCTCAAAACGACGACCCTGCAAGAGCAACAAGCGATCGAGAAACAGCTCCAGGCAGAACGCGACGAGCGTGTCAAGGCAATGGAGAGCGAGTATCGCAATGCGGTGATGCAGTGGGAGGCTGACAAGAAGCTGCAGCTCGAGCAAGAAGCCTTTGCTAGACGGGAAAAGGCCGCGGCGGCAGCGCTGAAGGAACAAGAGGCCAAGACGCTCGAGCTGATGCGTGAGCTGGAGCGAAGCCACGACCAGAACGAACAGGAGGAGCTGCAGAAGCTGAAGAAGGTGCTGGCATTCGGCGCGCAGGCCCAGCTACAGCAGCTCCGACGTCGACTGCAAATTGAGAATGAAGAGAAGGTGTCCAGCATCAAGGCGGAGGCGGCGTTGGAGCTCGATCAGAAGAGCGACGAGCTGACCCAACTGCTCACGGTATCGCACCGCGCGCAACAGGAGAAACTAGAGCGAGATTTGGAGACGAAGCTCCGCGTGGCGATTATGGACCTGCAGGATCGCATGCAGCGGCAGCACGAAGCGCAGGTCGAGGTCCTGAGCGCGAACGCGGCAAAGGCGCGAGAGGAAGCGGTGCGTGAGCACCAAAATCAGCTCGAGGTGGCGTCTCGTGAGGCACTGGAAGCGCTGGAGGCATCGCTCGAGCGCGAGGGCAGCGCCAAGATCCGGCAGATGGAGGTTGAGAGCGAAGCCGAGTGCGCGCAGGCGCTCGAGACGCTGCGACGCCACGTCGTTCAGATGCACGCAAACGAACTCGAGGCCAAAGTCTCGCGGATGCAGCAGTGTCGACGCGTGTTGCTCGCCGAAGCCAAGGAGTTGCTCACGTTGGACCCCGGCAAGAGTCACGACTGCAGTGATAGTATCAGCTGCGACGCGGACATGAGCGAGGCCGTGTCGAGCCTGACGCGTCTGAGGAAGCATCTATCGAGTGAGCTGGCCAAGTACGTGGGCGTTGTGGTCGAGGAGTTCCTGGATATGGCCGAGGAGCAGCGCATCCTGGTTGCCAAGATCACGGACGCCACGCAGCTGTACCTGGCGTTCAAGCGGCAGTGCGCGGCTCTGGAAGAGCGCGCGGCCGAGTGGGAGCGCGAGACGCTCAAGCTGCAGGAGCAGGTGCGGCGCAAGGACGTCGTGTGCAAGAAGCTGTACCTGGCGAACGAGGCGCTGATGGCCAGGCTTCCGCAGACTGGGAAGAAGTTCAGCAAAAACCAAGCAGAACCAAAGGCCGAGCGACCGTCAAAGCGAACAGACTGATTGCGAGCACATTAAGTGCAAACTCTCGTGATTGGCCACGGACAACCTCAGCAAGACAGCTCGGTGCACTGTCAACGTCCCGTCCAACATCAGTCGCCCCCCTTTTCATGGCTGCTCACCTCCCCTCACGAGCGTCTCCGAGAGCTCCCACAGGTCCTGCGCCAGCTTGGGGTCTTTCGCCTGCTTCGACGTGGGGTACGGCTCGTTCACGCAGTAGAACATGCCGCTGGCCCACCCACGCGCGCTCCAGTTCGGCTCAGCGCATA
>JAADXW010000087.1:0-41918 GCA_023337975.1 Phytopythium ostracodes
GTACGCTCTCTCCGTCGGCTTTCAATCGAACAGGTACTTGTCCTGGTCGCCGTCCTGCTGCTCGCCCGGTAGCTGCTGCGGGTCCTCCCTGTCGCCCGCGCTGCCGCTGTTGCTGTTGTTGCCCCCGTCCTCGTCGCCACCGCCGTCCGCCGCCGCGCCTGCTTCTTCGTGCGCGTGCAGCACCGAGTGCGTGAGGTCGGCGAACTTCTGCACGCGCGCGCGCAGCTCGTCCCGGAAGATGAGCGACTTGACGGCGTCGTGCAGCATGGCGGCCGCGTGAATGTGGTTCAGTCGGTACGTCATGCGCTCCAGCTTGCGGATCTTGCTGCCCTTGAGCAGCGTGCGCCACTTCTGGTCGATCTCGATCGTGCTCGGCAGGTCCTGCACCGGCGCCTCGTTCACCTGACCACGCGAACAATACACGTCACATTTCTTTGTTGGCAAGTGACCACCGCATAGACAAGCTAGTCATGACGCACTACGTCCAGCACGAACTTGCCGAGCTTGCGTGCGACGTCGCTGAAGAAGACGCGGTTCCCGTTGTACACCGAGATGTCCAGGTACTCTGTCACACCATCAACAGCGAGCGCAGGTCAGACCTGTACCTTGATCAGCTCGGGAAGACGGTAATCGCACCGATGAAGGTCGTCATCTCCTTGACGGAGGCCACGTTGTCGGGTCCGAACCCGAGCGGCTCATCGAGCTGCTGCAGCAGCTTGGGCAACACGTGCCACTCGACGCACCCGGACGCCTCCGGGTCGAACATGGACCACGTCGCCACAAAGTTCTCGTACTGTCGAGGCAGCAACACCAGAAGCAAACGACGAGGCAGTCAGCGTCGCTAGTTGTGACTCCGAAATGCGTATATGGTCGACAACACGTACATGCTGGGGCAGCAGGACGCCGCTGGCGCTGTCCTTCTCGTTGGCGAAGCCCTCAAGGATGACGGCGATCACGATGTTTAGCAGCACGAAGGTCACGAGCATGGTGAAGCTGCAGAAGTAGGCGAACGAGATGGGCGTGCCGCAGCCGTTGAGCGGGATGCAGCCGTCGATATTGGCAAAGCCGCACATTTGGGCGTTGTAGGACGGGTCCGCCACGCAGTCGGTCGTGTCGGCGAGCTCGTGCATGAGGTCGTTCCACCTCTCACCCGTCGCGCAGCGGAACTGCCAACCAAACACACCAAGCAATAGCGTCAGTACCACCTACAGCATACATATCGAGCGCAAGAAGAACCTCGTACCAGGGTGATCATGGCGCGGTCGATGGTCTGGAAGTTGGCGTGGGGCGTCACCAGCTCGCCGAACTTGACCTTGGCGAAGAGCTGCACGCCCATGGCGGCGTAGATGAAGAACACGAGGGAGAGGAACCCGCCGACGGACACGAGCGAGGGCAGCGTGTTGATGAGCGTGTTCACCAGCTGGCGCAGCGATGGGGCGGTCTGGATGAGCTTGATCAGCCGCGCAACGCGCACACTGCGGATCGTGGACGCCTGCGTGCCCACAGCATAGCCGCCGGCCCACGTGTAGACGATGTCGAAGCAGGAGCCGACGACGACGACGAAGTCGAAGATGTTCCACGTGTCCTTCCAGTAGTAGCGGCCGAGACCGATGACTTTGATGGCGGCCTCGACGGTGAACACGACCGTGAAGAAGTAGTTGGAGTAGTCGATCGCGAGCTGGTACAAGTCGTCCTGGCCAAAGTACGAGAGCCCCATCATGAAGGTGTTGAGGATGATGCAGCCCATGGCGAAGGTCTCGAGGAAGCTGCTCTTGGCGTGGCGGAAGCACCAGCGGCGGATCACGTCACGCGGCATCTTCTGCTTGCGCAGGGGGCGTATGTTGAAGATGGCCTCGCTGATCATGAGCCACTCGCGCTGCGAGCCCGAGAGCATGTACGTGCCGTCGAACTTTTCCTTCATTTTGTTGAAGTTCTCGATCACGACGCCGATGAAGAGCTGGATGGTGAAGAATGACCCGAGGAAGATGAACGCGATGAAGAAGAGCGTCCAGCCCTCGCGGTAGTTGGGGATCGGCTGCATGTCGATGGCCGTCGCGTCGACGCTCGCGAGCATGAGCGTGACCCAGCCCTCGGTCGTGCTGATCTCGAAAAAGGTGCGAAGCCCCAGGAGCACGTTGTCAAAGTTCTGCGGCAGGGTCTTGCCCCACGTCGCGTTGAGGAACCCGCACAGCTGGTGCGACGTCAGCTCGGAGATGGTCATTTCTTCGTACAGAGCGGCAGTGGAGGCGTTGAACCAATGCTGCTCGTCTGTCGTGAGGTTGCTCCAGACCCGCGGATACGTCACGAGCGCCTGCTGCGCCGATGAGAGCGCGTCGAAGGCGTCCCCGTTGCACGAGTACAGGCGGCCCTTGAGGTTGTTGACGGCGATGATGCTGAAGATGGTGAGCAGCAGCAGACACACCATGAGCACGTTGACCATCTGCGGGATGGAGGCAAACAGCGAGCTCACGACCAGCTTCAACCCTGGGTTGCGGTTGATCAGGCGCAGCGGGCGCAGCGCGCGGAAGGTGCGCAGGCCGTTGAGCACCTTGGCCGTGGAGCCGCCTTGCAAGCCCGGCACCGCGATCGTCGTGATGACAAAGTCCATGATGTTCCAGTTGTTGCGCAGGTACGCGTGCTTGTTGAAGTAGAACCCCTGGGCGACGACCTTGAGCACCACCTCGGTCACGAACAGGATGGTGAGCGTGAAGTCGACCCACCCGAGCATGTCGGCGAAGGAGCCGTCGGGCGAGTTGAGCGGGTTGTCGAGCGCCACGGAGACGGTGCTGGCCGCGATCAGCACGAGCACGACGCTGTCGAAGTACGGGTGGTGCACGATCGCCCACGCGTTCACGCGGATCGGGTTGTACGGCCCGAACAGGAACAGCGAGCGGCCGGTGGGGCGCTGCGGCGGCTTGTCGCTCTTGCGGTCCGCGCCCGACTCGCCCATGTTTGACAGGCGGTGCGTGGTCGCGAGCGCCGGCAAGGACATGGACTTGGTCTTGGACGTGGCCGAGTTGCCGCTGTCGTCGTCCGCGACGACTTGGCGCACGATGGAGCTGCGGCGCCGTCCGGTCGTGCGCTGCCGTTTGCTCGACACGCGCGAGCTGTCCTGCGTGTTGCGGCGCTCGGTGACTGACACGGTCATGGACGCCGTGCGCATGGGCGCGACGCGCGACTTGCGGCGCAGCTCCTCCTTCTCGTGGAGGAAGTCGGTGCCGCCCACGTCCTGGTCCTCGAAGTTGCTGAGCAGGATGGCGAGGAACAGGTTGAGGATGATGAAGTTGCCGCAGATGACGAGCGAGAGGAAGTACAGCGTCGAGGCCCAGCCCGTGGAGCGCCACCCGTTGAGGAGCACCTCGTTCCAGTTCTCGCCCGTGAGCACCTGGAAGATGGTGACCATGGACCAGAGGATGGTGTCGAAGTTGGGCCGAGGGACGTACGCGGCCTCCTCCGCCAGCGACACGGGGAACCCTTGAGCGTCGAAGCGGAACTGGTTGCCGAACATCTGCATGCCCACCAGCGCGTACACGTACATGAAGAGCAGCAGCAGCACACTGAAGTTGCCGATCTCCTGGATCGTGCTCAGGATCGTCAGCAGCAGCTTCTGCAGCGACGGCCATGACCTGAAAGCGGTCGCAAAACGAGTGCTTAGGATGCATCAGACTACACCAAAGAACACACGTCCATGTGCGTTACCTGGCGAGCTTGAAGAGCGTGAAGATGCGGAAGGAGCGCAGGCCCGTGAAGGAGCTGATAGTCGAGGCCGCGTCCTGGCGAGAGGTGAGCAGGAACGCGGGCGGCGACAGGCCGATCTCGATGAGCGCGAGCACGACGAGCAGCGCGTCGAACACGTTGTACCGGTCGGACGCCCATTGTTGCCAGCCGAGCCCGACGATCTTGAGCGCCGACTCGAGGATGAAGGCGATCGTGAGCGCGAAGTTGAGCGTGTCGACGACAGCCGACAGCTCGTGATCGATTGGGTACTGGTCCAGCGACAGCATGACCGTGTTGATCAGGATGAGCGTGATGCGCAGCATGTTGAAGACCCAGTGCTGGACGACGGCGCGGACAAGGGCGCGGATCCGCGACTGTGGCGGGACGTCGCACTCCCTGGCCAGCTTGCGCGCGCTGAGCGAGATCTCTTGCCGCGTCTTGCGCTCCTCGGCCTCGAGCTGCGACGTATCGGAGAAGTTCTCCCAGATGACGGCGAGCGCCAGGTTGAAGATGAAGAAGGAGCCGATGAGCGTGAACGAGATGAAGTAGATGGCGGCCGTCGTGCCGTAGCCCGCATCCTGCAGCATGTACATGATGTCGGTCCAGCCCTCGCGCGGCAGGCACATGAAGAGCGCCACAGCGGCCTGTCCGATGTGGTCGAACGCCTCGAAGCCGTAGTTCAGGTCTGCGCTGAAGGTCGCCGTGTTCAGCACGCGCTTGACGATCGCCGAGCTCGGGTGTGTGAACCGGAAGTTGCCGTATCGGTCGAAGTCCGAGCCGCACGTCTGCAGCAGTCAACGCGTGAGTGTCGTGCGGCCCCACAAGCTATCACAACGCGCCACGTACCTGGCCGACGGGGCACTTGCGGTAGTACTTGTCGTTGAGGTTGCACAGCTGCGCCGTTTTCTCCTCCGCGATGGGCCAGAAGCACACGCGCGGCGTGCGCCACGGCGACGTGTCGTGGCTCCAGGATGTGTCCTCGAGTGGGATAGCACCGTCGATGCCGTCGCTCGAGCTGTACTTGCAGGCAAACTGCGAGTAGTTGGCGAGGACCGTCGCCTGGTAGTCCGGTAGTGCGTTTAGGGTGAGCTTCGGGTCGAGCTGCAGCGGGTACGGCGAGAGCCGACAGCGCGAGTGCATGACGCCGCTCCAGAGCTGCACGCCGATGACGCCGTACAGGAAGAAGAGAAAGAACATGAAGGCCACGACGGTGAGCAGCTCCGGGATGGACTTGAGCAGCGCCGTCACGAGCTTCTTGATGCCCGGGACGGCGTTGAGGAAGCGCAGCGGACGCAGCACGCGCAGCGCCTTCATGCCCGAAACGCTCGGGATGCCTGGGAAGGTGGTGATGATGCCGATGGACACGACGAGGAAGTCGATCCAGTTCCACGGGTCCATCAGGTACGCGCCGCGCTCGCCGATGAAGCCCATGGCGACGATCTTGAGCGTGCACTCGACCGCGAACAGCGCCGTGAAGGTCGTGTCGGCGTAGTTGGCCACCGTGTTGCGCAGCGAGCCGCTGCTCTGCGGGTCGCCGTTCGCGTCCACGTGCCGCAGGTCCACGATCGCGAGCGTGATGGTGTTGGCGAAGATGAGCAGCAGCACGAACTGGTCGAACAGCCGCGAGGTCATAAGCCAGATCACGCGGCGCCGGAGGACGCTCGACTCGTCCAGGAAGCCGAGCGAGTTGGTCGCGAACTGGGGCGTTTGTCAGTTGCGCGAGTGACGGACGAGGCGTCAGTACGGAGCGATCTACTCGTTCAGAGTCGTTGGGCGACGTACCAGGAAGCGCCGGCCGTGCGCGTAAAAGTTGTAGCGGTCGTTCACGTCGCTGAAGCCGTCGTCGTCCGGGTACGAGCCGGGCGAGGCGTTGATCATGGACTGCACCATGTCGCTCGCGACGGGCGAGGACGGGTCGTCGAAGAAGCTGAAGTACTGCGGCGAGGACGCGCACGAGTTGCGCGTCAGCCGCCGCTGGTGCAGCGCCGAGTTGTCGACGCTGCGGCGCTGGATGCTGCTGGAGGCCACGACGGCGGCCTCGTCGCCCCCCAGGCCGGGCGTCGGCTTGGCCAGCACGAGGCTCATCCTGCTGTTGCCGCGCGCGGGCGACTTCATGGACGAGCTCGAGCCAGGCAGCGACAGCTCGCTGCCCCGCACGATCGTGCGGTTGCGCTCGACGTTCGAGAGGAAGATGTTGAGCGCCAGGTTGGTCGCCGTGCCCGAGCCCATGGTGGCGTTGTGCCGCGACATGGCGCTTCCCTTCAAGGTGCTCGGCCTTGGCGCTGGTAGAGCAGTGATGAAGACGAACAGGGAAGTGCCGAGCGGCTTCGTCAGGGCGGGTGGAGCGGTTTACAGTCGCGACGCTTGGCATTGGAGGGCGTTTCGGGACAAAGCGCTGCCTTGTGGTGGCCTCATGAGCTGCTCAATTGGGGTTTTACGAGTCTTTATGCGGATTGTACATTGTCTTCACCGTCTACTATCGCCTCGCGGAGCTCGTGGGAGCCCCGCTAAATACATATCCCTACGTCCGTCACTATCCGAAAGATTTAGGCGCGCATGGGCGCGAAGCTGCCGTGCTGCTCCTGCACGAGCCAGACGTCGTCGACGACCTTGCCGTAGAGGCCCTGGGCCGCCGGGTTCTCTGGGTCGGCCTCGACCTGCTGCCACCGCACGTGGGTCGCATTGTGTACCTGCAGCCGAGAGTAGCCGAAGATGGAGTTGCGGAACGCGTCCCACATGGCCGCGGGCAGCTCGAACTCCTTGCGCATGACCGACAGGATGTACTGGCCCGAGGCGCCCGTGAGGATGTGCGTGGTCGCGCGCATGTTGCTCGTGCGCTTCCACGTCTCGCCTTTGTACACGTCGAACGCGCGCTCGTAGTTGTGCTGGTGCCCGCAGATGTACAGGTCGACACCCTGCTCGTAGAACAGGTCCTCGAGGCGCTCGCGCAGGAAGGCGGCCTTCTTGCCGCAGTTGTCGGTGTCCGACGTGCAGTACATGGGCCGGTGGCCCATCACGATGAGCCACGGCGTCCGCTCGCGGTTGGCGTTCGCGCGCTCGAGGTCTTGCTTGAGCCAGGCCTCCTGCCGCGCGACCAGGTTGCCGTCCTCGGCGAGCGTCTTTTTGAAGTAGATCTCGGTCGAGATGACGGCGAAGTGCACGAGCCCAACGTCGTACGAGAAGAACCAGTTGTTGGGCGCCTCGCCGTTCCTCGAGTGCACGACGCCCGTGTTGGACGGCATGAGCCGGAAGCGCTCCGTGTAGTGCGAGAACACGTCGTGCATCTCGTGGTTGCCCGGGCAGACCATGAAGGGCACGGTGGCCGCGATCGGCTCGATCTCCTGCATGAAGATGTCGCCCACGTGGCCGTCCGCCAGGTGCAGGTCGTACGCGTAGTCGCCCATGGAGACGACGGCGTCCACGGCGCCCTCCGCGACCTCGGACTGCATCATGGGCAGCGTCGCCGCGTTCTGGTAGCCGATGTCGCCCGTGACAAGGAAGCGCATGGGCAGTGCCGCCTGCGTCTGCTCGTGTGACGGCGCCGTGCGGATCGAGAACGGGATGGACCACGACTTGTACGCTGGGTTGCCCACCACGTACGTGTACCACGCGTGCGTGTCGAGCCCGTCGAGTGTCGCGAGGTGCAGCCAGCGCTGCGTGCGCTTGGGCCCGCTGTCCGCGAACAGCGTCGTGTTGGCGAGCACGGTGGCCTCAAGCGACGTCGAGGCGTTCATGTCCACGCGGTAGCCCTTGGCGAGCTTGACGATGGCCGGTTCGTCGCCGCACCGTTCGGTGGTCGTCCACTGGATCGCGACGCTGCCCGGGTGCTGGCCGTACGCCGTGTGCACGTGCTTGGGGCGACACTTCTCAGCCTCCGGGTCGGAATAGATGACGTTGGCGCCGAGGCGGTGCACGGCGGACCAGCCGTGGAAGACGGAGCCGACCATGAACTCGACGTCCGCGCCGAGCGATTCGTCCAGGTCGAGGAAGGCCGTGTGGGTCGTCCAGCTGGCCTCGTCCGACGTGAACGTGCGCGCCTTCTCGCTGGCGAAGGGCGCGTCGAAGGCGCCGATGCGGCGGAAGCGCACCTCAGCCTCGTCCACGTCGCGGCACGACTGCCACGGACTCGCGAGCGCCTTGTTCGGATCGTTCTTCTTGGTGAGGCTCACCTTGCGGATGTATGTGCGGCGCGTGGACCACTCGACGACGGCGCGCGCACCGCCCAGCACGAACGAGCGCACGTTGTACGGCACGCAGTTCTCCACCTCGCGCTTCTGCATCTCGGCACGCTCACTGTCGCTCAGGTGGGCGAACTCCTCGTCATCCAGCAGGTGCACCGACGCCTCGGACGTCGCCAGCAGCAGCAGCAGCAGTACCGCCGTCACGGCGAGCGCCAGTCTCGTCGATCGCGCCATCGGGTCCAAAAGGGAGGAGGGAGGGCGGAAGACTGCGGGGATGAGATCAAAAGGCGGAATGCAACGCAACGCCAAACCACCTTTGGGGTTGGTCGATTCAGATTCGACGACGGCCGCAGTGTACTGTTGTTGTGTGCACATGCAGCGTCGGTCGTCCTTGGCCGTTAGCTGATGAAGCGGCGCGGAGCTCCAGGGCAAGATTCGGCTGTACTTGCGTTGTGTATGGTTGAGAATCTCGTTTCCGGCAGATCAGGATGGAGAGACGTCGAAGCCACGCAATCGCCAAGGCGTATACCCTGAGTGTAAGAACATGTAAACTTATTTACACGTATAGATAACATGCATCCTTGCCGCTACAGTGTTCCTGGCTTTTATGACCCTGTTTCTTTCTTTGTGTGGTCTACACTGTCAAAGGCATGTGTCGCTTGGGACACCCCACACACGCGTTGATTTTTTTGAAAATTGCGGCGCGTTCTTTGTGGCACAACTTCCTCCCGCTCTCTCTGCCTGTAAACATGAAGTTCACGATGTGCATGCAAAGGCATCCCACCGTTCCTAGACCATGAGATGGCTGCACTCGTTCGAACAACAGCATACAGAACTGTACCCATATCCTCGTTGAGAGCAGTACTGTAGATGTTTGTCCGGTAGCCTCGCCGCGGTTCTTCTGCCGAGATCAAAGAGAACAAAGTGGCAATTGCGCTGCTCGTTCTATTTTTTCTTATTTTTTTTGATGCGGATCTAACAACCCGAGGAGACTGTAGCCACTTCGCAACGTGATAGCATGCACGTCACCGGGCTGTACAGTACTGTACAGTACTGTGTCACACAGTCGCAAACTTCAAGTGGTCCACTCGTGCTGAAACAATTAGAGCGTGCGGTGGCCGATTCGCGACTGTCGAGAGCGCCTAAACGTCCAATGAGAACGACAGAGGCCACCTCCGTCCGCCTGCCTATAAATACCGCTCTCAGTCACAGAGTGGTCGGTCGAGGTGCTGCTTGGGCCTCAGGTGTAGCCCAGCGAGAGCGATTCCAAAATGTCCGGACGAGCGGCGTACAAGTTCGAGGAGTTCTACCGCGCCTTCGGTCGCTCCGTGTCGGCCGACGTCGTGTCTGCCGACGGTCAGGTGCACATCGTGCCGCGGGACCCCTTTAGTCACTTTGAGGACAGTGGAGATGCGCCCCCAGCCATGGGAAAGGAGCACTTGCCGTCGCGTTCGCCATCGATCGGGGCGGAAGAACGGCGTAGTCCAACGACCGGCGAGCCGCCACCATCGACTGGCGCTCAGCTGCCGGAACGCGTGGCAGCACTGCTAGAGCTGCAAGAGCCCGACGGCAGCTGGAAGTTGTCGGATGCGTTCCGTTTCGTGCTCAACGGCGCCGCGCCCGAGCCGGTCAACGGCATCTCGGGCAAGCTCTGGGCCACGGCCGTGGCGCTCAGCGTATGGCGGCAGTCCCCCGAGTTCTTCGCGCAGCTCGAGTTCCAATACAACCGCGCGCTGCTGCACGCCGACGAGAATGTGCTGCGTATTGCTCGCGCCCACTTGGACCTGACGGCGCTCGACAAGGTGAACGCTCGCTCTTGCAGCTAGTTGGTTGGTGGAAGACGTTGTGACAACACTATGCCGCTTGCTGACATGGCAGATCCGCTTCTACCGGAGCGAAGAAGCTCGGGCGCTACGTGAGCAACGAGCGCGAGAGGTTGCGGCGCAACGCAAACTCGAGGACGAAGAGTACGAGAGAGCTAAGCGAGCGCGCGAGTTCGAAGAGCAAGTGATGGAACAGAGCATGGAGCAAGCTCGGCGGCTACCCGCGCCGACACAAAAGCTAATAGTGTCCACCATGGACAGCGAGATCAAGAGCGTGTTCCAGCTGAGGCCCGACGACAAATCCTTCAAGGTCGGAGAGTGCGTCGAGTGCTGCTATCGACGCGTCGACGGTGGTGCCACGCGCGCAGTCAGGCACTCGCAGTGGTTCCCTTGCTGCATCACGTTCGTCGATGCCACAAATCGCTGTGCACACGTCGAATACCTAGACGGGGACGGCGAGCGAGTGCGTCGCGTGCCGGTCAAGTTCCTTCGCCGATTGCGAGCGGACGAGCAGCTCACTCGAGACGCCGAGTTCGACCGGCTCCGAGCGACGTGGCTCCGTGCATCGCCGTTCCGAGATGAGATCGACCGTCTGCAGGAGATCCAGGCGAGAAACTCGCACAGAGAGCCATGGGATCAGCGCTTTAGCTGTGATCAGCCGTCCACTCGCTCGCCAATCAAGCCAGAAGGGAGTAGCAGTGCTGGCTTTGGTCCTGATCGACTTGACCTTCCCCGGCCACGGTCGCGCAGCCGTCCGCTGATCGTCCGACCGTCTTCATCGTCGTCATCGAGGCTGGCAGTGGACAAGCAGCAGCAGATCGCCCAACTCTCCCAGGCCGCGCTCGTGGTTCTCATGACGTATGATCGCGCGCTCGCCAAGCTTCAGAGTGCCGTCAAGACCGGATGCACCAAGTACGCCACCGCAGTACTGTATCGCGAGCGGTTCCACGCGTTCGACGAGTTTGGAGCAGCAGCGAAGGAGCTGGTGGAGGCCACCGTCGATGTGTTGGATGCAATCAGAGCCTGGAAGGAGCGACTCGTCGCCACGATCGGCAAGGCGGCGCGGTCGGCGGCATTTGTGTGGGGCGGCGGTGCCTTTACCCACACTGTGAGCCATCTCGCGACTTTCGTATGATTTACAGGGCCGATCTAACAGGGTTTTGCCGTAGGTGGCGCGGTCGCTCGACTTTTTGGGGGACTTTGCGGAGCTCGTCGAGTGGTACGGCGAGGAGTTCCCGTTCGACATGAACCCGTTCATGCTGAGCGACACGCTCGTCGATAAGGCCGAGGAGCTCGGGTTCGTGGTGCTCGTGCGCTCGAACAAACCTGCGAGCGAGGGTTCGCTTCGAGCCGCGGTGAGGGCACATGTTTGGTTAGCAGGCATTTCCATTGACGACTAATGGCGCGCGGGCACTTCACTCCTGTGATATGTGCAGTTGCGGTTGCACAAGCGCGAGGTGGGCGACGGATCGCCGCCGCCGACGTGGTGGCCAGAGTTCCAGTACTCGCCCGAGCTTCGCCGACGCATCAAAGCGGCCGAGGAGGTAGGCACCTCGCCTCGTTACTACTTGCTTGTGAACTCAACTTACCATGGTGTTCCTTCAGTTTCTGATGCACGAGCTGGTCGCGCGCGGCGTCATCGGCATCCCAACGAACGAGTAGGGCCTGTCTAGAGGTGAAAAACCTGGCAGTATATACTATAGACTGAGTGGAAGAAAGAGGTTCAATCGCATAAGCTATTGATGCGCTACTGTCGCTGCTGCTGTTGCTGGCTGACTTGGTACGATGCCATGTTCATGCGGATGAAGTCCTGCGTGTACTTGCGGTCGGCTTTGATGGCGCCCTCAGGCGGCTCGTGCAGGTACTCCTTGCCATGCAGCTCCTCCCTGGCCTCTGTGGGGTTGTTATATAGCCATTCGGGGGCCCCCGCGCGCGGAGTATACTACGGTTGGGCAGTCAACGATAGGTGAATTGTCGGACATGAAGAGGAGACACGGGGATAGCAACTACGCTACTGTACCTTTCGCGTGCGGTACGCCGGGTCGCGGAACTCCTGCCCGTCGTACGTGACTTTGCGCTCGATTGCAGCCTTGGCCGCCACTGCGCTCGACGGCTTGAACGCCGCTGGCTTCATGACGAATCGTCATTGACGATGACTTGGAGTTAGCACGTACTCCCACCTTTACCAAGACACATGCAGCGCAATACTCACCGCTGGGGCGCCGTAGCGCTCTGTCTGGGGGCTGGCTGAGTCCTTTGACCGGTTAAGCGAGTTGGCTGCCCGTTCGGCGCGCGCCTTGGTGTGCTTACACAGGATGGCGCTCCGGAACGACGCGAGCGGCGGCGCACTCTCGAAGATCTCCTCTAGCTGGTGTTATAAAGTCGACGTGCCAGTCAGCAAGGGCTCAGCGCAACGGATCTTACCTGCAGCACACAGAGTAGCAACACAATGCACCGAGTCGGGCGGCAGCAGTCGACTGGGCACGCTGTCCAAGGGCTTCTGCCGCCGCCGGCGCGCCTTGCCCGCATCGCTGTCCCCGCCTTGCGGCTCCTGCACGAGCACGATGCTGGCGCCCTGCACGTGGCCTGCAGCCCCGAGCGAGGCCAGCGCGGGGAAGTAGCGCACTTTGCGGAAGTTCTCGACGTACGCGTCCTTGTACACGCGCTTCTCGCGGTCGAACGCCGTGACCGCCGCCTTGTCCATTTTCCCGATCTCGTTGATTGGCGTGATAATGTGCGGAAAGATAGATAGAAAAAAAAGTGAGAGTGATGGTCGTGTGACCGTCTAAGATTAGGTTTTGATCTTATTAGAAGCCCCATGGGCCGCTCGCTGACTTTTGGGAAGAGAAGATACGGTGGGCGGCGTGCTGATTGGCTGATGTCTACGTGAGGGTAGGGTTTGAAGGAAAGTTGGCTCGCTTCTGACACACATTTTGGCGTGCTTCCTCCCCCATCTCGGGAGTCATCTACGGTACCATGAGCCATACAATCCACAAGTCAAAATATCGAACCAAAATGAAGTAAACGTTTCCCTCGTCGCTCTCTCTTGGCGCGAGTACAGTATGGGTGCGGTTTGTCCATTACGTACGTGTCGGTGCCCAGTCTGCCTGGGTGGGGCTACAGTACGCAGGAGCCAGTGGCGGCTTGAGACCTTGATTGACGACGAGGCAACGCTGTATCGATTGGTCGACCAGCAAGCACACATAGTGGCCTCCCACGCACGCACCCACCCGCCAAGAGACCACACGATTGAACGCTGGGAAGGTCCACTCGTTCCTCTACCGAGCGGCAGGTAGGCGACGCGAAGGAGTCTGTGGCTGCTGGGTTCGTGGAGACGAAGCTCAACCACCGCACATATTTTTCAAAATAATAACCCCCAAAAAAGAAAAATAACGGTGAGAAAATCGACCTTCTCTTCCATCCTCGCCCCCCCATCTCTCTCGAGAGCATGCACAATGCGTTGGTTAGATGGAGCTTGAGGGGTCAGGTGACCGGCTGACAGGTGATGCTGAAGACATATCGGCTTTGAAAGGGGAGAAGGCGGCCTTGAACTGGCCACTCCTGTCTGCTCACTTTAGATAAGATACTTTTTGAGTTGAGCTTTCGCGCGCGAGTAATGGTGACTGCCCTAACCATTCTCGAACCCCAAACGAGAGGAATGTAGCCAATCAGCGGCCGCGCTGACTAATCTTTTCTCCGCGCATCCTCAAGTGGTGGCACCAACGGCTAGGACCAAGTATCAGGTGCTGCTTTGCTCTTGTCGCCCGGCCTCTGGCTGGCTCCTCAGCGCATGAGCAAGGAGATCCAATCCAACTTGCGCTTCTCCGTCGTGTGCTTACTCCGGTACTCGCGATCCCGCGTGCAGTGGCACGATCGCAGATGGCACCGACATACCCCGTTGAATTCTGGTTTGCATAACGCCAACGTGTACTGAACAGTCCACGACATGAGGCGGATACGGTACATTTCTCGGAGAAGAACAGCAGGATTGGGACCCTCCACATCAACATGCTGAACGCTGGCCACATCCATCTGTTTTTCTCTGCGAGCCAACAAAATATCTTAGAGGGGCACCATACTGTACGCACGCACAGCGCCAACAACTTTTTGTTCTTTATGCTCTTCTCTCCCTCTCCAATTCGTACAGTACAGTACCGTTTACTGTAGTGTAGAATATCCGAGTGCACAGTAGGCCCTCGTGACATGCTCGGCCGGCGATCTACGCCATAGGGATACACCTCGACGCTCGCCGCATCTCCATCGATCTCTTGTTGAACGAATGCCGCCTCGTCCGCCCTGGCCTCGACGCAACTTCACGATCTCAGCGTAGGCGACAAGCTCAACATACACCCCCCGGAGCCGGACTGTCTCTATGCCGGCGCCCGTTTCGAGTTTCTTTTTCGCCACATTGGAAAGTGCCCGCTATGATTTCTGAGAATCCGTCTTGCCACGACGTCTGTTACTTTCTATACAGGTATGTACGGAAGGGAAGCAGGAGTGGTGTGTTGAGACGTAGGGAGCGACACGACACTGACGTTCGTACACAGCACAAGCCCTGTACTGTACTGTATGATACCCATTGATCCGGAGGAGAGATACTTTTCAAAGCGACTGCACACGCTCACGTGGATTTGGTGCTGTCGCTGCTGTATTGTTCTCTTTATCTCATACTAAAGCGCGGTGTCTCTCTGTCGGATGGAGAGTGAAAAAGTATCAAGTCGTCGTTTCCTCCACCCATTCATCCAACAACAATTCATACTGAAACGAAATAAGAAGTGCTGGATGACCTTATCACTGCGCACACACCATAGAAAAAATGAAAGAAAGCCCGAGAGGTGATGATACCGAAACGATCTTCCTACCCCTTGGACGACGCGACGACGCGGCCGCCCAACCACCGCATTCGCCGCCTCGGCTCTGCACCGTACACTGGCCCTTTTTTCGTTCTCACCTATTCTCTCACCTACCCCTCACAGTACTGTAGTCTCCCCGCACAGAAACTGAATCACCACCACCTTTTGATCGGCATTTTGGCTTGAAAAAGACACTCCAAAGCGAGAACAAAATTCCTTCTCGGTCACGGGTTGACCCATAGTTTATTCGAATGTAAAAGGGGAAAGGGAGGGAGGAGGTGCAGCAAGTGGAAAGGGGGCCGAGAGCCCCAGGACGCGCCGACAAGATCACCACCGACGACGCCGCGCCACTGACGCAGAAACGAAAGCACGACGAATGCCACACGAGCCCGGCGCTAGCCACAATCCAAATCCAACCGGTCGGCGCGAAGAAGATCGGCACGATCTCAACAGGTGAGCGAGTGGATGCAGTGTTGACTGATATGCGTGCCAAGGGGAGAACGCGGCAAGGGTTGCCGGCCGCGCCTTGGCGGCTGTGTATGTTTGTGTGCATGCTGCTACACACGCCAGCCGGCGCGGAAAGGGGAGGGCGAAATGAATCCATCCGTCCAGCCATCCCGGAACCCGCGCGACAAGCCGTGATCTTAGTTTTACCCAGAGCTGACTTTGTCGGTGGCGGTCACTTTCCCATTTATTTTTCGCGCAGGGAGCGGCCGAACGCCCAGGAAGCCCAAAGCGCGCACGTACTTTCCTGCCCGCCGGTCGAGCGAGCAAATGGAGCGAGCGCCCAGCGACAGCGAACCGCCGGAGTACGTCAAGGAGAACTTCAGCCACCGCCCGCAGGAAGCCATGCTGTCCACGACGGCGCCGCCGCCGCCGCTCGCCTCGTTCAAGAGGGTGCGTCCTGAGTGTGGTTGTCTGTGAATAAAGGTGGTTTTCAGTAACCGGTGCTGACTGGTCACATATCGATATGGACAGGAGGGCGAGCCATGGCGAGGATCGAGCGGGTTTGGCCTCGCCGACATCCTCAACCGTTCCAGCGCGTCCGCCGGCGCCACGATCAACAGCAGCGCCACGGGCAGCACGCTGCCGCTGCCTAAGTTCAGCCTGCCGTCGCTGCACAGCTATAGCAAGCCGCTGGTCAAGTCAGAGCTCCACGTCGGCCACGACGCCACCCAACGCTCCATCCTGAACGACAGGAGTGACAGCACCTACATGGCCAACGAGTACTCGGCCTCAAGCCAGTCACAACAACAACAAACACAGCAGCATGAACAGCAGCAGCAGCAACCCCACAACAACACAGACATGTCTCCGGACTCGCAACGGTCCGTCACAGAGCATGAGTCGACGCCGCCGCTCAAGGTCGACACCGCCACCGCTGCTTCCAGCAGCAGGCGGATCGCACCCGCCCCGGTTGATGACGAAGAAGGCGACCAAGATGATGAACTGTCGAGCTCAATTCGAGGTGGACGGTGGACGGCTGACGAGCACGAACGGTTCCTGGATGGCTTTCGCGTGCACGGACACAAGTGGAAGCGCGTCCAGCAGGTGGTGCGGACGCGCTCGGTCACACAAGTGCGCACCCACGCGCAGAAGTATTTGCTCAAGCTTGCCAAGATGAAGGCCGAGAAAAAGCAGAACAAATCAGGAGAGGCCGACGTGGGCGACCGATACAACTCGTCACAAGGGCGTGCAGACTCTTCATCGGACGTGGACACCAATAACCCGTCAATGTCGTCACCAGACCGCAGCCAGGAGACGCACCAGGACGATGGCAATCGCCGCAGCCCCAAGCGCACGCCACGGAAGAAGGTCCGCAAGCTTGAGCACGGCGCGAGCGACCCAGTTGACCAGGAATACATCGCTGCCGCGGCGACGACGCTGTGCTTCCTCATGACACAGAAAATTGACTCGCTCTTCGACAGCCGACACGATCTGGACAGCAAGGACGTCGAGCCGTACGACTGCTACTCGCAGGACCAAGAACCAGCCGAGTACTCTTCTCAAGCAGCGGACTCGTCGGCCAACCCTCGCAAGCGGACATACATGCACTTCATCACGGAAAGCCCAGTACGTCCGTCACCTCTGCTTGTTGTGAAAGCTCCGTTGTGCGGGTTTCTAACACCTCATGTGCCGAATGTCACTACAGAACCCGTATGAGCCCGAGGACGCTGACTACCGCGCGTACGACAATGGCCCACGCGCAGAGACGTCATCCTACTCCATTCAAGGAAACAAGCTCTGCTCGTAGGCGGCTCAACATCCCCGACCGCCGCCGCTCTCATCGAGCCATTATGTATCTTCGTCGATGGAAGTGAACGGCGCTGCCCCATCAAGCCAACGACTCCAAGTGTCCAGGAGTACCAACCAAAGTCCGTCCCTGTCGAATGCTGTATATATCACCACGCTCTCCATGTCATGGTGCTCTCTCCTGCTGAGAGGAGGCGGCGCGGCGGGTCGACGCCGGCACGGGGAAGCTGAGGAACAACTCGCCGGCCACGGCGAAGATTTTGTAAGTTAGATCGGATTGCTATATAGTATTTTGCTGCTTCCCCTGCGCGCGCCAGCCCGCCGTGGGCCATCGGCTCGACCGATAGCCCCTGAATATAAGGAACATTGTTTTATTGTCAATCGATGTTCTTGCCAGTGGCGTGGCGAGCGTTGACGAAAGCGTGGATGCCAGCCACTAAGCGGCGGCGTTGTCGGGCCCGACGGCTTTCGCTCGGAGACTGAGGTGTTTCAAGCACGAAATCACCTGCAGCTTGCCGGCGTCCGCCTCCCACGCCGCCTCCTCGTCGCGCTTGCGTAGCACATGTTCCTGTTTGTCGAGCAGCTCCACAACGTCCTGGCGGTCGGCTTCGAGCTCTTCGGTCGCCTCGCCACCGTTCAGCTCGATCGCCTGGTGGTTATCACTAGTCTGTCAGTGTGTGCTTGCTCAATTGGTGCCCAATTTGTAAGGAAGAATGCGTGGACGATACCCTGTTGAGGTTCTCGAGCGCGAAGGAGAGCTCGCCAAAGTTGAGATGGCACCGTGCCAGAGTGTGGAAGGCGTCGCCCCACTCGGGCGCCAACTGCGTCGCCTTGCTGGCGTACTGCGTCGCAACACAAGAAGGTGAGGCACAGCGCAGAGCACTTTGCCACCGTAGTATCAGCAAAGTGCCGACCTGGATCGCATTGAAGTCCTCATACACCGCCATAGACGCCTGCGCCATCAGCTCATAGAGCGCGGCGTTGTCCGGCTCGGTCGCGAGCGCTTCCTGCCACCTCGCCATCGCCGCGCGAAACTTGCCTTTACCCCGTTAAATGGCGCCACCACAGTTAGCTCACATGGTCACTCGATGCCCACAACACTGCATCCGTAGACGTACCAGCCTCGGCGAGGACGTTGCCCTCGTGCTGGAGTCGCTTCACTTTGACAGCCACGTCTTCCAGCAGCTCCACGCGCTTGGCCGCCGGCATGAACGCCGCAGTTTCTGCCTCGCCATCCCCAGCATCGAAAGGAAGAGCGTGCGACCCGCTACTGAGCGGAGCAGCAAGGCCCGGCGGCTTGCGCTTCTTGGACTTGATCTGAAACCGCACAGGCGTCGCCATCTTCACTTTTGAGTACCCTCAAGCGTAGCCGTAACCCACAGTACCGTGATCCGCATAAATCTAATAGCGAGTGACTGAGTAACCATTACGTAAACGTAACCCTTGAGGGTTACGTCTGGCTTTCTGATGTGGTGGAAACGTTGGTTGGTGATCATTCCAGGACGACAAAGCACAAGCGATCAAGCGAAGCGGGACGAGCGGGGAGGAGACGACGCGCCGGGCCAGATAAAACCGCGCGACCATGAAGCTCGACGTGACGGCGATGCGGTACCTGACGAAGGAGCACTTCCGCGTGCTCACGGCCATCGAGATGGGCATGAAGAACCACGAGGTGGTGCCGGTGGAGCTCATCTCGTCCATCGCCAAGCTGCGCCACGGCGGCGTGCACAAGATCCTGTCGCACCTGCTGCGCAACAAGCTCATCGCGCACGACGGCAACGCGTACGACGGCTTCCGTCTCACGTACAGCGGCTACGACTTCTTGGCGCTGCGCGTGTTCCTCGAGCGCGGCCACATCGTCGGCCTCGGCCGCCAGATCGGCGTCGGCAAGGAGTCCGACATCTTCCTCGCCACGCAGGAGGACGGCACGGAGGTCGCCATCAAGTTTCACCGGCTCGGTCGCACGTCCTTCCGCGCGGTCAAGGCGGTGCGCACCTCGTTGGGTTGTCTGTGGATGGATGGGTGCCTGGTACAATGTGACCCTCTGACGCATTGTTCCCTCCCACTCGATAGAAACGAGACTACCTGAAGAACCGCAAGTCCGTGAGCTGGTTCTACATGTCGCGCCTCTCGGCCATGAAGGAGTTCGCCTTCCTCAAGGTGTGCAGCTCTCGTCGCGGCCGCTGTAGCCTTGCTCTTGGTCTGACTGTGAACGTGGCTGCGTGACTGCAGGTGCTGTACGAGCGCGACTTCCCGACGCCCACGCCGATCGACTGCAATCGCCACGCCATTTGCATGAGCTTGGTGGATGGCTATCCTCTGTACCAGGTCCGCCGCCTGGCCAACTCGAAGGTACGGCTTCTGCGTCTTTTGGTTTTGTGCATCAGGAGAAGCTAAGTTTGAGGTCTGCTGATTGCTTCGTGGACGCATCAGGACGCGTACGACGCGGCCATGTCGATCGTCGTGCGCCTGGCCGAGTACGGACTGGTGCACTGCGACTTCAACGAGTTCAACATCATGATCAGCGAGAGCGGCAAGCTCACCATGATCGACTTCCCGCAAATGATCTCGACGTCGCATCCGAACGCCTCCGAGTGCGTCACACTGCCAATGACTTCCTGCCCGAGTGCTGGGCCGTCAGTTGGATGGAGAGCTAACACTTTGCACTGTTGTTGCTGAGCAGGCTTTTCGACCGCGATGTCAACGGTCTGGTGAAGTTCTTCTCGCGTCTTCAGGGCGGGGCTTACACCCCCGACGTAAGTGCAGCACGGGCATTGTGATAAGCTGTTTTGGTGAGGCTAACAATTCGATCGTGTGATGGTGCGGTTCAACGTAGCGCGTCCCCAAATTGTCGGACATCGTCGCTGACGCCGATATCCACCTGGATGTGGACGCTGGCGCCAGCGGGTTCGGCGGCGAGCATGGCAAGGGTGTCGAAGATGTAAGTACCCACGCTTTCCATTGCGATGTGCTGTCTACATCCTGCGCCGGTCGGCGTAGCGTTTGATTAACATATGTGATTGATGCATTTGATGTCGTCGCAGCTCTCCATGTTTGCTGCTCACCGCGCGGACTCGGATGACGAGGAATGTGACGACGATTCGGAAGAGGAGGAGGAAGACAACGAGGATGGCGAGGACGAGGATGCGCAGGAAGGAGACAGCAGCGTTGCGGAGCTGTCGGAACAGACCCAATTGTCGACTTTGTTGGCCAACGCTGACTCGGGCGAGGGCGAAGAGGAGGAGTCGGACGAAGACGGCGAGGTGCACGACACGTTCAACCCCGACCAGGAGCGCATCAAGCGGCAGGTGCTGAAGGACCGGCAGGCTCGCCAGAAGGCGGGCAAGCGCCGGTCGCGCAACAGCTCCAAGCTCAGCATTAAGGGTCGCCTGGTGCACAAGAACGACTGGTAGAGCGTGAAGGCATCGGCGGTTGATCGCAGCCTCAATGTAGAGCAGCACCAAGAGCCCGGAATGCATATCTATACTCTTCTTTTTTCTTGTCTTTTTTCATTTGCGCCGTTGCACGGAGGGGTTACTAAAAACTATAGGTGCTGTCCGGGCGTTGTGTTTCTGGTGTCAACGGACTCGTCTACTGGATCGAACACGACGCACTCTGCGCCGCGGCGTCTCCCATCTCCTTGAGCACCTTGACGACGGCTTTGTGCTTGCCGTCCATCGCGTAGTCGAACGCGAGCTTGCCGCTGGCGTCCTTCTTGGACGAGTCGGCCTTGTTCTCCATCAGCAGCCGCACAATGTCAACCTTGCCGCCCTCGGCCGCGCCGTGTAACGCCGTCATACCCGTCGTGGTCTCGGCGTTGATGTTGGCTCCTCGCTGTAGCAGCACGAGTGTGGCCTCCTTGTGTCCGCTGATGCATGCCCAATGAAGCGCCGTCCGACCGCTTTTGTCAGCCTGATGCAGCACACACGGCAACATCTCACAAACGTCAGCCAAAGTGCACAGGACAACATGACGAAACCACCACCATCGGAGAGCTCTCTTACCCCGTCGATCTCGGCGCCTCGGTCCAGCAGGAGCGTGCACAACTCGGCGTGGTTGCCGCCTGCGGCTCGGTGCAGCGCCCGCCGGTCGCCGGCGCCCGGCGCATTCACGTCGACCGACTTCTCTTCGAGGATCTGCAGGCAGGCGCCCTTGTCGCCGTTGTGCGCGGCCTTGTGGAGCGGCGTGTCCGACGGCATGCTCGCTGCGTTTCGCTGGTCCTGCTGCTTACTGATGGGCTTCTAGACGGGAAGAGCCTGGCGTTTGGCGCACTTCGCGGGCAGAGAATGGCAGTCTCGATGACCGGTGGCCTTGCTGCTGAGCGGTCGAGTCAGCGGCTAAAATAGCGAGAGCAGCGGTCGATACGCGGCGTTCGCCTCTCGGGTCCTGCTTTCGTTCCCGCGGCAGTCTTATCTACTGGCAAGCGCGAGGCCAACGAGTGCGTCCGCCTGGGCTGGCTCAAGTGTACACGCTGGTGGCGCTTCGGGAGCGACCTTCTCCGTCTTATCGCAAGGGGAACGGGGGGAATAGGACGCCTCCGTCGCGCTTGCCCGCCGCTCGGACCGACGCGGCTATTTTTGGCGCCGACACTCCCCAAGGATGCGGTCGCCGCGCGCTAAATTTAACCCTGGGGCACTTGTGGTCACACACGACGTTGAATCACACGGAGCCAGGCTATATGAGGCGAGCGGGGGATAACCGTCGCCGCCTCACCACATCGACGCCTGATGATGTAAGTTCCATGCCGTTCACATTAGGAACAGAGGCCGCGCGCGCTTCCGTCAAGCGGTCGCGAGGGGTACGCTCGTAACTTGGCTGGGTTACGTCATGGATTCCCTTTGTTCAGCTAAACGGGCGCCGAAAGACTGGCATGTGACTGGCTACAAATCTGCAAAATCTGATTTATGCGGATGTTATTGGCTATAATTTCGCGCAAAGTACACGGAAACTTCAACGTGTACTGGAGTGATGGTCATCGAGAAGGTGCGGCGACGAATGCAGTTCAATACGGAGAAAAGCCGTAAGAAGACGCGAGAAAGTTGAGAAGGACCGAGATGCAGACGGACCAAGAGGCGGCGCGGGAGTTGATGGCCGCGTCCAGGGGCGAGGCGTACGACAAGCAGCTCGCACTGCTGCTCCAGCGTCGGAAGGAGGCACGGGAGGCTGGCGCGGCGGCGAATCCTGGTGCGTTTGCGTCCATAATCGTAGCTTTTGCCAGATGTTGACGGATTCTCTGGTTGTTTGGATCGGCAGCGACCGCATCCCCAGTCAAGAGCGACGTGAAATCGACAAAGGCGGTGGAGGAGAGGGCGTTGGACGGGATTCCAAGAGCTGGTTTCGCGTTTGTCAAGTCCGCAGGCGCAGCGAATTGTCCGCAGACCGCGTACGCGATTGTTGTGGTGACGTACAATTTCCGGCACTTGCCGCGGCTGTCGGACAAGATGAAGGAGGTCGCGATGGCTTTGTTTGAGAGCCTTGTGGGCGACAGCTTCAATCGCTTTTCGCGCCGCGGGTCCAAGTTGCTGATCAATCCGTCAGTCGTCGAGTTCCAGGACTCTATGAGCGAGCTCGAGCACATATGTGCAGAAGAGCCCGGGTCGTCGCTCTTCCTGTTCGTATCCGTACGAATACGCCCTCCGCTTGCGAATTTACCGGTGATCACGAGATGGAATTGGCTAATGGGTCGATCTCTTGCTGCAGACCCACGGTGCTCGAGTTGCTGGAGGGCCAAATGCCGGATCGTATATGCTTTTCAGCGAGTCGCGATTATCATCTGAGGACGAACTGCTGCTTACTGCAGTGCACGAGCGCGAACTCGCCAGAATGATTCACGGTAGGCCTTTTCGTTGATCATAGAGAGCAAACTTCAGTGTTATTCACTCACACGCCACTGATATTGTATCTCCCCGACGTGATGCAGCTATTTCGTGTAAGAGCAAGTTTATAGCGCTGGAGCTGTGCCAAGTGCGCGAGCCGACCGAGAAAGTGCATGGAGAAGCCCAATCTATTCATCTCCGAATCGAAGAAGGGCTGCCGCGAAAACTTTACGACGCGGTTGTGAGACTTCAAGTTGCGCGCTTGGTGAATGCCGATGCGCTCGATCCTCAGGGCTACCGGGCGGATGCGTTACCAGTCGCTGATTCGAGTGTGAAGGGTGAGCCGGCACTCCTGAACATTGTTGTCATGGAATCGTGCGACGTGAAGGCCGAAATCCCCGTGAGATCGGAAGATGGTGTCAGCAACTTCCTGTGCCGATTTAATGATGCGTTTCGAGGCGGCGCTGTTCGCGTACTCGAGCGTTGCGATCAAGTTGCCGACCATCAGCGACGCGCGCTGATGGCAAGTGAGGTTTCCACGTACGTCGATGAAGCTGTCCGAGCAGATGCTGCAAGACAGAATAAGGCAGTTCGAGCGCTGTACCTGAAACAGGTGCGCACCAAGTACGAGCTTGCAGCTGAGTTCGAAGATATCAGCCAGTCTCCTCAGGCCGTGGGCACTGTGCGGGCGATAGACTTTGCGCTTGGCGTTGTTCCGGGTAAGTTTGCAAGGCCTTAATCGTCTCCAGCCCGGAACATGTTGAAATGATGCTGACTTACAACTGTGCGCTTGGTGGTGTGCGACCCATTCAGACAAACCACGGCTGGCACCTTCCACGCCGACCTGGGTCACGTCGACGCTAAGCAGCATTACCCTTTCGTGGGATTATCCAGCAGGCAGCGTTGTGGTCAATCTGCCTTCGATATTGGGATTCGAGGTGCAAATTCGAGGTCACGGTCGAGCAAGCGAGGACGCTGGGGAGATCGCGTGGAAGACGGCGGCGGCATTACAAGTCCTGAGTTATGAGGAGGCGGCTCGGAATCGCCAAGCTCCGCCAACTCAACTCACTGCGCATGGGCTCAGCAGCGACACCGCGTATTGCTTCCGTGTACGAGCAATCACAGCGGGTGGATGGGGGCCATTTTCGAATGTCAGTCCTGCATTTCGAACGCACTCGGCCACCTCAGCGACGGATGCGTTCTCGATGGTCAAGACCTCACTTAACGAAGACGGGAGAGTATTTGGTGTCGTCAGCACCATGCTGAAGCATCCACAGAGCGGCGCTGTGCAACGCCAATGCCTAGAAGTTTTAGCCAAAATGGCTATCAAAGGTAAGCTCGTCTTTGTGATCGACTGTCTAGCGAACGAAAGCGTGCTGATGGCCGATAATGTCATGGTTCTAATGTAGGCTCCTCGCATCAGGCGAGCCGAAGACTGAGTAATACCCAGCAGCTAATCCCGCCGCACGATCTCCCGATCATGGTGGCGGTTCGGGACGCCATGATCCGATTCAAGAAGGATTACGTTCTCCTGCGCCATGGATGCACGCTGTTTGGACGTCTTGCGGCAAGCAACGGTAGGCTTTGGATCAGTGTTGACGCTCGATTTCGACACGGACAAACTGACATGAGTTCGTAATGTTGACAGCATCCTGGAAAGGGACACTGCTGTCACTACGAGGCCCCGATCTTCTCTCAGTTTTGAAGCAAATCCGCGCTGTCATTCCCCAAGGTGATCAGGAAACTATATGCTGGTGCGACTACGCTCTACGACATCTCGGCAGTTCTGATGCTCGTGCTGCTCACTCGCTGACCGAAGCCGAGGCGACTCGTCGGATCCAGAGCATGTACCGAAGCAAGAAGGCACGCGAGCACGTCCGAGCGCTGGCGCTCACCATCTACCAGCGCCTCGTCGACCCCGCATCAGGGCAGTCGTACTACTACAACATTCGGACCGGCACGGCGTCATGGACCATGCCGTCATTTCTATCGGCCGCGTCATGAGCTACAGTCGGCGGACCAGCACGACACGATCCACACCGGAACAAGCAACAACTACGCCGAGCCGCAACCGGAAGATCGGATATATTTGACCAAGGGGAGCTACATTTTGCCGCGACGACGCTCCTTCTGCTGTTGCCGCTGTACGTGCTGGCGCTTCTTGCGCTGCCGAATACGCTCCTCGCGCTTCTGCTCCTCGCGCTTCTGGTCGCCGGTCTTGCGCTTGACCTGCTCCTTCTTCTTGAAGCGCTCTTTCATCTTCTCTTCGGCACGTTTCGCGCGTTTGGCCTTCTTCCCAACTCCGGGTTCGTCGTCGCTGTCGCCGTCGCTGTCGTCGTCTGACGAGTCGGCCTTGCCCAGTAGTGCCTTCTCGTACTCTTCCTCGGAGATCTTGCCCTTCTTGAGCTTCTTGTACAACTTCTCCTCCTCGGCGAGCTCGTCCCATTCCTCGACGATCTGCTGGTGAAGACCCTTCTTCTTCTCACGACGGCGCGGTGCGTGCTTCCCGCCGGCATCTTCGTCGTCCGCCTCCGGGTGCTTGCGCTTCTTGCAGTTGTCTCCCTGCTTCCGCTGCTCCTCACGCTTCTCCTTCTCCTTGGCGATCTCGGCGAGCTTCTTCTGGCGCTCCTTCTCGCGCGCCTTGTCTTTGTATCTAATGTCGACGGCCTTGATGTCTGCGGCCGGCTCGAAATTCACCTTGATGTTACGCAGCTCGTTGATCTTGGGAAGCTGCAGCAGGCAGAAGCCGCGCGCGACGGCGCCTAGGTCGAGCTCCTTGAAGCGGAAGATGAACTGGCACTGGTGCTCCTTGTACGAGCGCACGAACGAGATGAAGGCCTTGGTGCCCTTCTCCAGCAGGTCGCGGTCGCTGAGGATGAGCTCCTTCACACGCGGGAGCACATCGGACATCGTGTCTAGCGGCAGCTCCATCTCCTCGCTCGGCACCTTGCGGATCTTGAGGTAGTTCACGTACGCGTCCTCGTTCGACGACAGGAACGACAGCGCACAGCCCGAGCGACCAGCGCGCGCCGTACGGCCGACACGATGCACGAAGAAGTTGGGGTCCTGCGGTGGGTCGTACTGAACGATCCAGTCGACGTCAGGCAGGTCGATGCCGCGTGCGACCACGTCCGTGCACACGAGCACGCCGGACTTGAGCCCGACGAACTGGTCGTAGTGGGCCGTGCGCTTCTTCTGCGGCATCTTTCCGTGCAGCATGACGACGGGGAACTCGTCGTCCTTGCCGGCCAGCAGCTCCTCAAGCAGTCGCCCAAAGAAGTCGACGGCCGAGCACGTCGAGAAGAAAACGAGCAGCTTCTCACCGCGTTTGGTCGTCAGGAAGTGGTGCAGCGCCGACAGCCGCTTGTCATGGCCCACGAGGCAGTAGTAGTTCTGCAGCGTGGACGGCGTGATCTGCGCGTTGTCTTTGCTGCCGGCGACCTGCACGGAGATGGTCGCGGGGTTACGCAGGCCGGCGCGCGCGAGCGCCTTGACCTCCTGCGTCTGCGTCGCTGAGAACAGCCCCGTGCGCCGCTGCTTGGGCAAATGGTCCAGGATCTTGTTGAGGCTGACCTCGAAGCCCATGTCCAGCAGCGTGTCGGCTTCGTCCAGGATCAAGATCTCGAACTCGCGCGCGTCAAGCCGCGAGCCAACGCACCGGTTGAGCAGGTCCTCCGTGCGACCAGGGGTGCCGATGACCACCGCGCAGCGGCCAGCAGCCTGCCGCACCAGCGTCAGGTCTTCCTCGACGCTGGTGCCGCCCACGAACAGCAGAGGGCGCACGCTGTCGCCGAACGCGCGCGAGAAGAAGGGCGCGGCGCAGTCGAAGATCTGGCGTGCGAGCTCGCGCGTGGGCGAGACGACCATGGCCAGCAGCTTGGCGAAGTCGGCACTCTTGGCCGGCGCCGAGATGGAGCCGTCCGCGAGCTTGCGCTTGAGCAGCTGCACGATCGGCAGCACGAACGCCAGCGTCTTGCCGCTGCCCGTGCACGCGTCCACACACACGTCCTTGTTGGAGAGGAAGAGCGGCAGCGTCGCCGCCTGCACGGGCGTCATGTGCGAGAAGCCCAGGGCGTCCACCTCGGCCAGGATCTCCTCGCACAGCGGCGGCTGGAACTCGCGGAACTTCATAGCGGCGTCACGGATTCACACGGAGACAGCGCGGCGGGCGGATCGAAGCGAGCGCGGAGTGATCCGTCAATCGAAGCGCGCACCTCTTCGCGTCTTTGGTTAAGGCGGTCGGTTGGTTCCTGCCACTTTGACCAGCGGTACGTGTGGTCCACGCCATGTCCGCGTATAGTGACGTGTCACTGTTTTGTCACTCACGTGTGGTCTCGCCAACACGGACGAACGGCGAGCTCGGATTGGCTGGCACTCTACATTTTTATTTAACAGAATCGGCCAATCACGTGCAGCTTACCCACGCATCACGAGCCGCACAAACGCCATTGGGATCATTCGCGTCGGGCATTTGGCTCCGCGCTCTCCTCCTCCTCCTGACACCTCTAGAAGCCTTCCTACCTGCAGAGATGACGGACCAGCTGGCACGCCGCCTCGAGGGCTTCGACAAGCCGACGGTGTGGCACGAGTTCACGCCGCTGGCGGCCGAGCACCAGGCCGTGAATCTCGGCCAGGGCTTCCCGGACTGGCGCTGCGAGGACTTCGTCAAGCAAGCGGCCAAGAGCGCGCTGGACGCCGACTTTAACCAGTACGCGCGCCCGCAGGCGCACAGGAAGCTGGCGGAGGTGCTCGCGCGCAAGTACTCGAAGGAGTTTGGCCGCGAGATCCGCTGGGCCGACGAGGTCGCGGTCGGCGTCGGCGCGACGGAGACCATCTACAGCGCCCTCTCGGCATTCGTGCAGCCCGGCGACGAGGCCGTGGTCTTCGAGCCGGCGTTTGACATTTACCAGGCGCAGGTTCAGATGGCCGGCGGCACGTGCCGCTTCGTCCCGCTGCATGTCCACGAGCTACCCGGCGGCGAGAAGGAGTTCTACATTGACGAGCCGACGCTCGCGGCCGCCTTCTCGGACAAGACGCGCGTGCTCCTGTTCAACAACCCGCACAACCCGACGGGCAAGGTCTTCTCCAAGGACGAGCTCGAGCTCATCGCCAAGTACGTGCGGCTCCACCCGCGCGTGGTCATCATCTCGGACGAGGTGTACGAGCACATTACGTTTGACGGGCGCAAGCACGAGCGCATCGCGCTGTGCGACGGCATGTGGAACCGCACGCTCACGGTCTCGAGCGCCGGCAAAACGTTTTCCGTGACGGGTTGGAAGGTTGGCTGGGCGATCGGCCCGAGCCAGCTCGTCAAGGGCATCCACCTGGCCAACAACTGGATCCAGTTCAGCGTCGCGACGCCCTTCCAGGAGGCCGTCGCCAACATGCTCGAGCTCGCCGAGCAGCCGTACAACGGCTTCCCGACCTTCTTCGCGTTCGTGGCTGACCAGTACCAGAAGAAGCGCGACCGACTCGCCGCCGCGCTTGAGGACGTTGGCATCAAGCCCGTGACGCCGCGCGGCGGCATCTTCCTGTACTCTGACATTTCCGGCGTCAAGGTGCCGAGCGAGTTCCTGGCGCCCGACATGTCGTACGACTGGTCATTCTGCCGCTGGCTCACGATCCGTAAGGGCGTGACGGCAATCCCCACGACGGCCTTCTTCTGCATCGAGAACAAAGCCGAGGGCAGCAAGTGGGCGCGCTTCGCCTACTGCAAGACGGACGAGGCCATCGCCGAGGCCATCAAGCGCCTCGGAAAGCTCCACGAGTAGGTATTCGCCTCGCCACCAAAAAGTGACTACAGTACACGCGCACGAGTGGCTCTATCACACTCGACGCCCGCGTGTTGGCGACGTAAGCAGTTCCTCACGGTTCCATGGCCGCCCATTCAGTAGCTGTGCAACCCTACGGACGATAATGTGCTCGTAATGAACAATTGGTTCGCTCTTGTAAGTGATGCCAGGCAGCACCTTGAACTAGTCGCGAATGAGCCGACGAGCACTAGCTTGGCTCCACCTGTGGAAAATCCTGAATGCGCAGATGGGCTCTCGTTCTCCACGCCTGCGCTTGTAGTTGCGTCACCCGAAAAGTCGCAGTTCAACATTGAAAATCGCACAGTTGCGTTCTGGAAATTAGCTAGCGCATGTCACGGCGCACCAGGCGGCACCGCCGCACCACCGAACTTGGCATCGCCGATCTGACGACTGACTAGTGTATTACTGTAGTCCTTGACGTGGCGCGTGGCGTCCAGATCCTTCCACGCCGCGCCCGAAGGAAATGCGGCGCATACTTACGGTATCCGTTTCCATTGGCAATCACCCCGAGGGACCCAGTGTACCCAACATGTCGCGGTCACTGGAAATAAGAACATCAAGTGGACTGGACAAATCCCCATTCGTTTTCTTCGTTGCTTTCTTTTTTTGTGGAGAGTTTCAACATGTCGCGCGTTCGAGCTTCCCGCATTCGAGAACATAAAACAGTACATTTCTATCTTACGTCACGCTAACGTTGCGTAACCCACCTCTACGTTGCATAACTTCAATCTAATGTTACGGGTATAGAGCGGTGCGACGTTGAACTTTCGCCTCTGGGTGAGCACAGCCAGGCACGCACGCGACAAAGAAAAGCGAGCTCCAGCACACAAAAAAAAAGAAAATGACTTGAATTATGTATATTCGAAAATCCAGAGGAGTCTATGGTACCTCCCCGTTCCGTCACATCGATGAGTGGCCGACAAGAAACGCGCTCGAGAGGCGCATTGCCGTCCGACGGCGGCCGCCGCCGCCTTTGCTTGCTCTGTGTATGGGCGTCGGATGGGTGCTTGAACGGCGCCAGTGGCTGCTGCCATTTGGCAAACTGACGCGTAGGCGACAAGTCTCCCCCGCGATCGTTAATCGATCGATCCATCGCTTGAGTGATTAAAAATGCGGCATCATCGAGTGGCGGGCGCGGTACTGCTTTATCTGTTGGCGTCCGCTGCTGATGCCGCGTCGTCGTCATCGTCATCGTCGCCATCGTCGTCTTCTTCAGCTGCAGCAAGCGGGTCGACGGCGGACGTCAGCTGCAGCAGTCTCGAGTACGAGGACGGGTGCTGGTACCCGGTCACGTGCGACGTGTGCTTGAGCCGCAGCGGGTGCGCGCTGGACGCGCTGACGGGCGCGTGCGTGTCGAGCGCCAGCGTGCCGGACAGCGCGACGGTGGGCAGCAGCGAGCGCTACTTTCTGGCGGGCTCGGCGTCCTACTGCGACTTGAGCGACGAGCACTGCGTCGACTACTTCAGCGGCGCCATGAGCGGCGTCTGCAGCGGCTGGGACGGCTGCGTCGCCAGCTACCAGTGCGCGCAGGTCTCGACGAGACCGACCATGTGCCAGGCCGCGTTCGGCGGCTTCACCAAGTCGGTACTGGTCGTGGCGTGCGTGCTCGGCCTGCTCGTGCTCTTCATTATCTTGATCCGGGCGCGCGTGGGCACTGGTGGACTCGCCGCGTTCCTGCGCAGCAGCGCGTACGAGAGCTGGAACGAGCGGCGGATGCGCCGGCGGCGGGAGCAGGAGGACGAGCTGCGGCGCGCGCGCGCCGAGGCGGATCCCACCGGCCTGCACAAGGCGCTCAAGCTCGAGAACTGGCGCAAGCAGCTGGACGCGCACAAGCGCGGCCTGGGCCCCGTCGAGCTCGAGACCTGCTACGTGCAGATGCCGCGCGAGGACAGGGGCACCGTCGTGACGGACACGGACTCGCTGCCCACCTGGGACTCGGACTCGTTCCGAGGGAGCGCCCACACGCACGACCGCGACAGCGTCATTGACGTGGTGGTCACGCCCGTGCAGGCGCAAACCAGTGGTGACTTTGGAGCCGCGGACGCAGCGGCAGGGAGCGAGCGCCGTCAATGATGACAAGGACGGCGCCGGCAGCAGCAGCAGACATAGTGTAGGCTGAGGAGGAGGGACGTTATTTAGGTAAGAGAGGCGGCCAGTAAGTATCAATGGAAAGGGTTGGACACGTGACTTGCATGATGTTATTCGGTGTACATAGCACGCAATGCGTCTACCACTGGGTGGGCGAGGCAACGTGCACGAGTCAAGGCGAAGATGATCATACGGGCAATACGAACACGGGCGATCGACTGGTCTGGCCGATGGTCGTACAGTACTGTACCAAGTGATCCATTGAGGTAAGTACCACACCAGCGCGCATCATTTTTAATCTTCTTCCTCTCCTCTCGGGGTGTGCGCAAGAGTTCTCGAGGGAAGAATGCCACGGAGATGGGAGCAGGGAAACAAATGAGAGAGAACCCACTGCGCTTCTCGAATGGCCTCGGAATTCTGGCCGGTTCGATCCCAAGCGTGGCGACAGTCCGTTGAGTCACTGTCCAGAGCGCCAGACACGCTGCGACATCGCTGACGGCACCCCCACCAATCGACCCCAAGACAAGATAATGACGCTCCGGGTGCTGCTCTTCGTGCTGCTGTCGCTGTTCGTGGGCGTCGCCGCCGACTAGTGCGCGCAGGCGAACGCGGACTTGAACGCGTGCGATGTGCAGCGCATCTGCTCGTCGTGCATCGCCACCTCGGTGCGTCCCCAGTCGATCTCCTGCTTCTCTTCTAAGGCCATCGAGGCAACTTACAGACCAACGCCTTCTCCTTCTTGCAGGGCTGCTACTTCAGCCTCATGAACCTGCGCTGCGAGCTCACGGCGTCCTCCTCCTCCTACAACGCCTCGTCCTCCTTTTCGGCGGTCGCTACAACCTACTGCAGCGACGGCGACTCGCTGTGCGCCGCCTGCACCGTGAGTGCCACCCAGCCCACGTGCTCCAGCCTCGCCGGCTGCATCTGCCCGTCCGTGCGCTCCGTCGCGTCCTCGTCCTCGCTAGACGGCTGCAGCGACAACTCCCGCTCGAGGGTCCTGCTCGGCTTCATCCTCATGGGCGCCGCCGTGCCAGTGTTCATGCTCGCGCAGCGCAAACTGGCCGAGACGCTGCTGCTGCGGGCCATGATCGTCGGGTCTAGAGAGCGGTCGGGCCTGCCGCTTCCCCGACGGAGACCGCCGAGGGACAGCAGCCTCGTGCCGAGCCTCGAGGCCTAGCAGCAGCACGTCCAGCGGCACAAAGATGCGCTGGAGAACGTCGAGCTCGCGTCGTGCTGCTACGTGAAAATGGGCAGCGACCAGCCCGAGTCGGAGGCATTGGTAGAGTCCTCAGTGTCTTCAAGTGGCGGTACTGACGAGCTGCCCACCATCGTCCAAGCGACGGCAGCAATGGAGCGGCAGGATGGTGGCGTTGGCGCTATAAGTAGCAGTACACGACCAAGTCAGACCGCCGCCAGAGCGACCTCATCGACTGCGGCTGCGTCTACCACGGTGCACGACCAGCAAGCGGCCATGTGGATGATGTGAGCTGAGATCAAGGCGGTAATACGTAGTGACGGCGACGCACGTCGTTCAGTCTGCTGCGTGCGGAGTGGTTATTCATTGGAGGCGCAACACACGTGCATTGCTACTGTGCTGAAAGGCGTCTGCCCCTTGGCCACGTCCTTCATCCAAGTCCTCGGCGTTCACGCCCAGCTCTCCTCGAGGAGTTGCGCAAAGTGCACGTCATTGGCCACCACCGCCGACACGTCGGCGTACACGTCGAGGAACTCGCGCCTCGAGACCAGCCCCTTCATCGTCGCCACAACAATTTCCACGTCAGCTCCTAGTCGGATGCGAGCCTCCACGTCGATCTTACCGTCGCTGGGAGCCACAGCTCGCGGTACTCGGCGCTCGCGGCCGCGGACGAGAGCTCGCTGCCACGCACGCGCGCGTCGATCCTCGGATCGTACCGCTCCACCAACGCTGCAAGCGGCAGCGCGCCGTCCCCTCTCGTAAGCCGGTCGAACGTGGCGTTGACCCACTCGATGCGCTGCTGGCTCATCGGCGGACGCAGTCGCTTGAGCAACTCGTCGGCCGGGAAGAAGCCGGCGTTGCGCTGTTAAAATGCATCACACCGAGGTAAGCAACTACCAGTTCAAGGAGCATAAGTGATTACGAGAACGCACCTTGTCAAACGCGTCGAGCGCCAGGTCGAGCTGCTCGTCCCGCAGCGGCAGCTTGTACTCCTTGGCGAGCAGCCACTTGACGCGCTCGCGATCGAGGTGGCCGCTCCCGCGCTGCGCGTCCAGGCGCAGCAGAGCCACGATGAACTTGCGGAACGCGTACAGGCTCTCAACGGCGAGGCACTGCTGGATCACAGCTAGCACCGCCGTGGGGCTCGCCAGCTGCGGAAGAACGCGGTCGTCTCGCGCTCGCTCGGCGTTCGGGGCGAGCTCGAACGTCCACGCGTTCTCAGGCAGCGCCGGCCGGCCCTCTGTGTCCGCTGTACGCGCTCCTTCGGCCTCTGCAGCCAAGTGGTGGTGCTTGCCGGCGTTCCGCGCTGCAACGGCGCACACCTCGAGCTCGGGGCCGAAGTCCGTCGGCAGCTTGCTCCTCGAGTCCGAGCGCAGCGGCTGGCCCGTCATCTTGTGCACGATCGCCAGCGCGTCGCCCGCGATCACCGGGGAGCCGTCCGAGAGCGTCTTGTCGGCCCCAGCGAGGTCTGCGCGCGTGCAGACCCAGAGCGCACCGCTGTCGGGCTCCGGGCCGAGCCACACGCGCTGGCTGTACGTGATGGGGCTCATGGACCGGTCGGTCTTGAGCCCCGACTTGAGGAACAGCGGCGGCCGGAGCAGCACGCTGCGGTCGTCCACGAGCAGCGCTTCGTTGCATGCAAGGAAAAACGGCTCGCCGTACGTCAGCGGCTTGGCGCGTGATGTGTCGGCGCACTGGAGCTCCAAGCCCTTGTCCAGCTGCTGCTTGTAGTCGGACGGATGCACGATGCGGAACGTGGTTCTCGCCATCGAGTCGCTGCAAGGCGGCAATCCCGTGACGAGGAACTCGCCCGAGCCGATCGACGGCGTCTCTTCAAACACGTTGCACGCCAGCACGGAGCTCGAGGCCAAGTGGCGCACGCCGACGGCCTGCTGGAAGCGCACGCGGTGCTGCGCGTCAAAGGAGCGCGGCGCGCGCTGGTGCAGGAAGTCGCGCTTGAGCTTGTGCGTCGCGAGCAGCGAGCCCTGCCTCTTGCGCAGCTGGAACTCGCGCATGCGGGCCTCCTCGAGCATCAGGTCCTCGTTCCAGTTGCCGATCCGCGTGCACGGCGCGTACCGGCCGGCGCCCACGAGCTGCTGCGGCGTGAACTGCATCTTCCGTTCGTGTCGTCGAGTGCTCGCCTCGCTCTCTGTCTACCTGGTGATCGGCTGGATCTGCTAGTTGTCGAAGCAAGGATTACTCAATGAAAGAGTCAAGAGATCGACTCCCGGCCGTGACTCGTCGCCGCCCGCGTCCGTTGCCCGTCAATGCCCACTTGAGAAAACGGATCGGCGCTAATTCCAGCGTCGATAACTACCTCCAACGCCATCAACCCGAGCGCGAAACACCCGCATGCGTTGGCTTCTCGCCCTCGTCGTGCCCCTCATGGCCTCGCCACCTGCCAGTGGGAAGACGTACCCGAGCCTGATAGAGTGCGTGTGCAAAACGACGCTGGCCTCGCAGCCCGTCGTGTCCACGTCCACGTCCTCCTCGAGCTCGCAGACGCAGAAGTACACGATGCCGAGCTGCGTGGACGACGTGTTCGCGCAGACGGGCATCCGCTGGTACATCGACGGCCCGGTCCTGGGCAACATCACGTACTGGCGCAAAGCCTCGGCCTCAGCGTACGCGGACGGGCGCGCGGCCAAGCGGCTCATGGCGCTCGGCTACCGCTGCGAGCGCGTGCAGCTCTACGACTCGACCGACGCGTCCGTCTTTTGATCCGACAAGCGAGTGAGCGTGAAAGTAGACGAGCAACCAGCGCGTACAATTGATCGGCAAAATAACTCATTTCCCCCGCTCGGTCCGTATCCGAGCGCCGTCCTTGTCCGTGTCCACCGTCTAAAAGCCCCCTATATACGAGCAAGACGAGTCATTCGTCATCCGAACCACTCGAGAAATACAAACCTATCCAGCCACGCGTGCACGCTCTTGTTGGGCGTTGGGCGCTGGCAGCGTCCGTTGCTCCCCTGCTCGCCCTCACATGTGCTTCTTCTTGTACTTGATGAAGCGTGCGAGGTTCAGCTGCGTCTCCTTGATGTGCGCGACCAGCGCGCGGTCCATCTCCTTGCGCTCGGCGCGCAGCTTGCTCTTGACGGCCGCAGCCGTGCTCTCGAGCGCCGAGAGGAACTGCAGCGACCGGAAGTTGTCGTCCAAGTCCTCGTCGCCGTACACGTCGAACACGGCGTCCAGCGCCTGCGCGACGACCTCGAGGCTCGAGTCGTTGAGCGTCGTGAGCAAGCAGCGCCCGATGACCGCGTTCTCTGTCGCGTCCTTGGAGCGCTGACCCACGCAGCCCATCATGCCGATGGCGTTCATGCGCGCGTCCACCGCACGCGACTGCGTCGCCGAGTGCATGATCAGCTGCGCCTGCTCCGCGCTGATGGGCAGACTCTTGTCCTGCGAAGCCGCGCGACGCAGCGCCGACCACATCGCCGCGGTCACCGCCACCTCCAGCTCGTTGTCGCCGCCCTCGGCCTCGAAGCGCTGATACTGCGCCGCGGCCGCCGCCTCGTTCTCGCTCTTGAGACTCGCGTACAGCGTGCACAGGTTCTGGAAGATCTGCGGCACCGTGTCCTCACCCATGGCTGCAGTTGGAGGTGCGTGTCATTGGTAAGGAACAGCAAACAGGCAATGATAAAAGGTAAAAGTGCGCGGCTTACCCTCCCATGACACGGTCTGCACGAGGTTGTTGACGGCGTTGCACACGCGAATGCGGATCCGCTCGAAGTCACCCGCTGCGCGTTGACGGGCAAGAAGGAGCCAATCTATCGTGAGACAACAATGAACAGATTCCGAAATGCTAGATGTATATGCTTCGTACCAATGACGCGGGCCGAGAGCGGCGGCACGGAGACAACGCCCTGGAGGATCGCCACGCACCGCGGGAAGATCTGGCTCGACGCGAGTGCCTTGGACGCGGGGCTTCCGCTGGTGGTGCTGTCCTCCGTCTCCATATGGGAGGCGGCGTACTGTTTCGGTTCGCAATGCAAGCAACAAGAGAAAGCGGCCGTCAGCGTCATCATCATCATCAACAATGCCCTGTAATTGTTCGTTCGCACCTCTTCCATGGCGTCCTCGTCGTCGCTGGCCCACTCCTCTTCATCGTCATCTGTTGCGGCCATTGCATGCAGTTAGTCACCGAGATCATCGCGAGCACGCAGACACGAGCACGGTCTCGACGTACTGTCGTCTCCGCCAGCGGCGAGCTGGGCGACGTGCTCGAGCGCCAGCGTCAGCATGTGTACGCTGTCCTTCCACATGCGGAACTTGGTCTGCGCGTCGATGATCTTCTGCTTCTCTCCGGGGCTCAGCGTGTCATCGTCGACGTTCTGCTCGAGTCAACCACGCAGTGGGAACGAGAGCGTTTAGTATCACAACAGCACCAATCCATCGTGAAAGCGTGGCCGGCGTACCTCGTCCTCCAGGATGGACTTTTGCGATAGCTCCCAGTTGTCTGACGTCTCCTGCGCGAGCTGCAGGACGCCGGTGGCGTCGTACGCGAGAGCGGCCTCGATGAGGGGAAGCAGGCGTGCGACGTTGGCTTCCACGTCCATGATGGCGCGCACGTTCATAGCGACGCCGACCGCGTGCAGCTTGACGATCGTCGAGACGGCGCCGTTCTGGATAATGTCACCGATGATCGCCTGGTACTGTGCGTTGCTGCCAAACTCCTCGTTCAGACGCGGATTGCTGTCCGTGATGAGCAGCAGCAGCTTGAGCGTCTCGAGGTGCAGCGCCGGGTGGGTGCGCGCGCGCTCGGCGACCTTCATGACAGCCGGCAGCAAGTTGGCCCGCGCGAGCTCGTTGATGGCGCTCTGACAGCTCTCACAGACGTTCGCGAGCACCGCGATGGCCTGCTCAAGGATGCGCATGGCCTGCAGGTCGCTCTTGTCGAAGGCCGCGTCGGTCGCGCAGTCCGAGATGACGCGCGCGAGCGGCGTGATGACATTCTCCTCCGTCAGGCGCTCGCACACCTCGAGCCCGCCCGTGACGCTGATATTGCGCATGGCGCCGAGCGCGTGCAGCCGCACCATGGGCAGCGCGTCCACCATGCGCGGGATCAGCTTCTTGAGCAGCCCGGCGTCCAGCATCTGCTGCAGCTTGGCGCGGTTCTTGCGCTCCTGCACGTCGTCCACCACGTCGCCGAACATGGTCGCGATGGCCACGCACGTCGCCTCGCGCACCGCTCCCTGGAGGTCCACCAACTGCCCAAGCAAAACGAGCACACACACCACGTACGTCAGTCAGCCTTCCCGAGCCTCTCACGGCCGCAAAACTCGGCAGGAGACGCCCAGAAGCGACAGATCGACGTATGGACGTACCCCCTTGAACATCTGCGCGTCCGCGGGCGCCAGCGTCGAGTAGTCGGCGTTGGCGGCGTCCTCGATCTCGGCCTGCGTCGGCCCGCCCGTCGGCGGCACCTTCTTCTTGTGGCTGCCCGCGCGCAGCTTCTTGGCCTTGCCCATTCTTCCCGTCGGTCGGTACGTCCGCTGCAGGCAGGTGCTAATACTTATAAACGCGCGCGGAGACCGCGGCGCCGGTAGATGGAGAGAAGCAGGCGGCCGCGTCCGTTCACTGTGCCGCGCTTGGAATGTCGGCCAGCCAGCCAGTCCTTCCCATGCCCATCAAGCGCGCCTTTGAAAAGGGCAACGCTGCCGAAATTAGTGTGGTGTACTTTAATTAACTTGTTTGGTGTGTACATGGTGTGCACAACCTTATGTATGGCGATCTTCCGGCGCGCGCCCGCCCCTTCTTTTTATTTTTACATCAACAGGGTCAACCAGTACACACAACACAATCTTGTGGCTCGAAACGCGCGTCGGTCCCTTCGAACCAGCCATTTGACTTGAAGTTTGTATGCTTTGGGGGATATCTCCCCAAGCACCGGGTCTTTTCTCTCTGTCTCATTTTCATTTAGGAGCCGCCGCCGTCACCTTTACGCGCCTTGTCTACCGTGAACAAACAAACAATGCTAGCCGCCGCTGTGAACGCCGCCGCCAAGAAGACCGCCGCGTCTGTGGGCGGCCGCCGGCTCGCGAGCTCGGCGCGCAACGCGCTGGTGGACCGGCTGCGCGACGAGCTGGCCGAGATCAAGGCCGCGGGCACATTCAAGCACGAGCGCGTGATCGCGTCCGCGCAGGGCGCCGAGATCGCGGTCGGCGGCGCGCGCGTGCTCAACTTCTGCGCCAATAACTACCTGGGCCTGAGCAACCACCCGAGCGTTGTGGCAGCCGCGCGCGAGACGCTCGACACGCGCGGCTTCGGGCTCAGCTCGGTGCGCTTCATCTGCGGCACGCAGGACATCCACAAGCAGCTGGAGCGCGTCATCTCCGAGTTCCACGGCACCGAGGACACGATCCTGTACCCGTCATGCTTTGACGCCAACGCGGGCCTGTTCGAGGCCATCCTGAACAGCCAGGACGCCATCCTCACGGACGAGCTCAACCACGCGAGCATCATCGACGGCATCCGCCTGTGCAAGGCCGAGCGCCACCGCTTCAAGCACATGGACATGGCCGACCTCGAGAAGAAGCTGCAGGAGACGCAGCACTGCCGCACGCGCCTCATCGCCACCGACGGCGTCTTTAGCATGGACGGCGACGTCGCACCGCTCCAGGAGATCGCCGCGCTCGCCGACAAGTACAACGCGCAGATTTTCGTGGATGAGTGCCACGCCACGGGCTTCTTCGGCGCCACGGGCCGCGGCAGCGACGAGTACTGCGGCGTGCGCGGCAAGATCGACGTCATCAACTCGACGCTCGGCAAGGCGCTCGGCGGCAGTACGGGCGGCTACACGACGGGCCGCAAGGAGCTCGTCGACATCCTGCGCCAGCGCGCGCGCCCGTACCTGTTCTCCAACTCGCTCGGCCCGTCGGTCGTCGGCGCGTCGCTGCGCGTCTTCGAGATGCTCACCGAGTCATCCGAGTACGTCGACAAGATCCGCGCCAATACGCACCGCTTCCGCGACCGCATGACGGAGGCCGGTTTCACGCTCAAGGGCTCGCGGTACGACTTTTGACTCGCATGGGTTGAGATACACAAGGTGCTGACTGTGTTTGCGCTTGTGATGCACCAATATAACCTAACAGGGACCACCCGATCGCGCCGGTAATGATTGGCGACGCGCGCCTCGCGTCGGAACTCGCCGACGACATGCTCAAGCGCGGCATCTACGTCATCGGCTTCAGCTACCCGGTTCGTATCCATGTCCAGCGTGTTGTTATCAACTCAGATGGTACTGTAAGAGTCCTTACTATTGATTGCACGTGTTCGAATAGGTTGTGCCCAAGGGCCAGGCTCGTATCCGCGTCCAGCTCTCGGCCGCCCACAGCCTCGAGGACGTCGACAAGGCCGTCGACGCCTTCATCTCGTGCGGCAAGGCCCGTGGCCTCATTTAAACGAAGCTTCGCTATCGAAGGCGCCGGAGATTCACACAAGCGCTGGAACGCCCTTGTTGGTCTCGAGTAGCCGCTGAATCCGCATGCCGGCGCTGTTGCCGATTCTGCAGAGCAGTAGCGTTCGGAATCGGACCGTCAAGAGTGACATAACGCGCGTAAGTGATCAATTCTACACCCGAGCTACTGCCCTCGCCGTTCCAACCCACGTTGCGCCCCAGATGGTCACGCCCTCCGCCTCCTTTGCGTCGCCCATGATCGGCACCAGCGTCTCGTCCGAGTTGATGACGAGCATGCCGGCGCCTCCCGCTTCCTGGATCACCCTGTCATCAAGTGCGACGTACGATTATTTAGTGTTTAGAAACCAAGAAGATCACTATATATGGTCAAGCAGGTCGCCAATTACTTCATCTTGACGCCGAAGGAGCACCCTCCGCGCTTGACGAGCATCGCCGCGCGGGTGGCGAGGATTCCGAGGCCTTTGATGTCGCACGCGGTCTCCTGCGGATAGGCAGCGACCACTCGAAACGGCGTGGGCGGGATTTCACCGCCGAAAAGCGCCGGGAGCGCAAGGAAATGCTCGAGCATGGCCCCATCTGGCGAGGATCTCGCGATGCTTGGGGACCACAAGCTCAGATTTCGGCCAGCCTCCTTGGGATCCTGCTCCAAAGCGTCATTGGGCGTTGGTTAGTTGACAAATCGGCTCAGTCCAAGCATTCATGTCGTCACCTGCGCTATCAGCAGCTCTGTGCTCATCAGTTGCAGCGGGACGACCACCGCTGCATTCACTTGCTCCGGCGTTTCCTCGCGCATCCGAATTGCTGTCGTGCACAGTGCAACTAGCGATTAGCTCGAGAGTATATGCAACTTCTTCGAGACGCTTGACGTACTGGCGTGCTCGTTCTCCAGCACGGATACGATGACCTCGCCGTCGAGTTTGGACATCCTGAGCACCGATCCGAACAAACAGACAAGCAACCACATCATATCAAGGTGAGCCAGAGATCGATCCACGTCGACCACAGCTAACGACCCAAGTCAAGAGCGAGCGTACAGGGTCACGGGAATGTCGACGGTGTATGGTGTCACGGCGGTCGGCGTGAACCGTCCGTCGCCTTTTATGTTGTTCGCGACGAGAAGCGAGCGGCCGCCGGCTGCCTGGACGTGTTGTGCCTTGTCAATGAACGAGCAGGTGCCGCGATATGCGAGGAAGGCCACGTCGCGAGCATCCATGTCCGTAGCTGCGTTCGAGTTGCGAGCCTCGCGGACGGCTGAACAAGCTGTGATCGGATCCGCCAATGCTAGTGTCATCGCTGGTGCTTTTTTACCCGATAGTTGCTCGGGGATGGCGCTCCAGTTGGCGAGATGCAGCCGAACACGCCAGTCTCGTAGGATTGCGGGCGAGTCGAACGTCAACGTCCAGTCCTGCGGTCTCAGAGGACGAGGCGGCGACTCATCCGCGTCCGGGAGCTTGGATCGCTTCCCGCTGGCAAGAAACACGAGCGTCCGTGACAGCTCAGTCTGCAAGTACAGCTCGACCATTTTGTACGGCCCCATCGCAGACGTGTTGACTCCGTTCAGTACGATCAGCTGGTCGCTCGGCGCGATCACGTTGAGCTGGTCGGCCGGCAGCTCGGGTTCGAGGTGGCTGACGACTGTTCTGTCAGACTCCTGCAAGTCCCAGTTGATTCCGATCGGCCCCAGCTCGGTGAACTCGGCGGCGTAGCGGAATTCCCAGCCTTCGGAGCGCTTTTTGGTCACGGCGTCGTACAGTGTCATGCGCAGACGCTCGAACTCCGCGCGCTCGTGAGCTTCGATGAGCTCCTTCCGCTTACGGGCGCGATCCTCGAACTCCTGCCGCTCGCGCTGCACGCTCTCTCGCAGCTCGCGGTTCTGCGCGAGCTCGGCTTGCCACTGCCACTCGGCCTCTTCATAATTGGCCACGGCCTCGACCCAGTCGACCACGGCCTGCTCCCGCTCCGGTGTCGTCGGTTCAAAGCTGAGCGTCGTTGGGCTGAAGATCTCGACGCGCGCGAACCCGGCGAGGATGTTGGCCGAGCGCGCCGATTTGAACAGTGGTAGGATCATTGAGGTGCCCACGGGCGCGTCGATCACTTCCTGGATGGATAAGAGCGAGATAGGCTTGTCGTCGACTGAAACGAGACGGTCCGAGATCGCAGGCGTCGGTGGAGTCGGGCGGACAGGCCCATGCCTCGGTCCATCGCTGGTTGTTGGAGCATCAGGCGGTGCCTTACAGACGTTCGTGTCGCCACTCGACCCAGCGGCGCCGCAGGTGGCCACGTCGCCGTCAATGCTGCGGACGCAGAGCTCCTGGTTGTCGTCGGACGGTGCCATATCCAGAATCTGGCTCGTTAGGATTTGCACGGGTACGTTGAAGCGCAGGCTGACGACGTCATCGCCGACTGGCTCGAGCGATTCAGCTGATACTTGAGCCAACAGAGCGAGGAATGCCACTGCGACGAACCATCTCGATCGACGAAGATGCGTCGCTTTGGATTTGATGAACGCTGTTGGTAGCGGACACGTTGCTCGCGCCGTTTCGCGCATCAGTTCACGTGGTCCACATAATGCAGGTCAAACAAGTATCGTCGTGTCATCATCAACAGTCCTAGTTGCTGACATGCTCACTGTTGCGAAAGCTCTATTAATTGTTCTCTTCTCACTGTGAGACGCATATCCTTTCCAACTTCTGACATCGAACGACTGCAGTGCAGCAGTCGTCACGGCCACTGGTCTTGACCATCCATCCGCCAGCGCTGGA
>JAADXW010000088.1:0-41834 GCA_023337975.1 Phytopythium ostracodes
ATCAACATGGCCGACCCCGACGCCGACGCCGTCGAGCTCAATGTGTCACTCAAGGAGCTGCCGGACGCGATGGACCGGGCTGTGTATGTCCTCGAACAGTTCCCGCTGGTGGTCGACGCGTCGGGCCAGGCCACGCGGTTCCTCAAGTACCAGCGCGGGTCGATGCTCATGGCGGGCAACCCGGCTGACATGGCGCCCGAGTCGCTTCGCCGGCACCTGGTCGACGCGATCAAGCACGGCGTGCTGCTCGTGATCAACTTCGACGTGCTGGCTACGCTGGAGCTGGAGCAGTTCTTTGCGCCCGACACGTTCCCGGAGGAGGTGCTGTCGCGGCAGCGGCTCTTCGCACCGACCGTGCTCGAGAGGATCCTGCGGCCCGCAAACGGCGAGCCGGACGTGAATGACTTCATCGTGAACGACCATTTCAAGCTGGTTGTGCTGTGCCGCTCGTCACCTCCTCCGCCTAATACAGCAGAAAAGATGTGCGTTATCAACGTTCATCTGTCCACCAACGACGGGCAGCCCGAGCAGACCGGAGGACTGGATGGACTGGCCAAGGCGTTGGGCGTGTCCAAGGAGATAAAGCACAATAGCATTGAGCTCATCGAGGCCGCATTTGACAACGATATGGACACTGTGGTGTCTTACCTCGACAAGAACTATGATCTGGAGAGCGAGGACGGTCACGCGCACACGGCGCTGTCCGAGGCGGCCAGTCAGGGAAACAACAACATCGTGAAGCTGCTTCTCGAGCGCGGAGCGGATCCCAACAAGTGCAACGATGAGAACCGCTCGCCTTTGTACCGTGCCTCTTACAACGGTCATCTGGACACTGTTAGGCTGCTTCTGGAGAGTGGGGCGGACCCCCGGGTGAAGACGAAGCAAGGAGAGCCGCCGTTCGATGTGGCCAAGACAGAGGAGATACAAGACGAGATTGCGCAGTGGGACCTGGCCAAGACAGATCGCCTCATAGAAGAGCGTCGCAAGGTGGTCGAGTCGAAGTGGCAGGAGATGATCACCAACCACCTCGAGCGGGAGCAGTTGGCGCTGCAGATAATCCACTCAGAGCTACTTGAGCTGGCTCGGAAGGGAGATCTGGCGGAGATCACGACGCAGCTCGAGCAGCTTGCAGATGAAGTGGTTGACTCCGGTGAGCGACCGAGAGTTTGCGCTGATATTCGAGACGAGAGAGGAAGCACGCTGCTGGCTCTTGCGGCGCAGTTTGACCATGTCGACCTCGTCACGGCACTCGCCACCAAGTGGAAAGAGCTGGAGCAGCAAGCGCGGGACGTTGCAGCGGCTAGCTCATCCGCAGTCCAGCAAAAGACCGCCACGCGACTGCAGGTGTTGGCCAAGGTGTGGAAGACCAATGTGAACGCTCGAGACTATCGAGGCTGGACCCCCGTCGCCATCGCCATCTTCCATGAGTCCAAGAAGAGCTTGCGCGTACTGCTCGACAACGGAGCGGACCCCCGGTTGAAGAACCAGTACAACAAAAACGCGTACTACTTCGCCAAAGATGACCTGGACGCTGCCCACAACATCGTCAAGTCGCGTGCCGAGGTGGGTTTGCTCACATATTGAGGTGTATAGTTGAATGACGGTTGCTCATCAATGGCCCGATCCATCGTTCAATAGATCCGGCAAGTGCTCATTGACTGGGAGAACGATCGCCACGCCGCCGCTCTCCCAGTCTCGCAAGCACCAACTGCACCGAGTTCGGCCGCCCAAGTGACTGCAAAGGACGGCAAATGCAGTCCCAAGAAGGCCAAGGTGAAGAAGATCGCAACGACTGCGGCATCGCTCAGTAAAACAAAGAGTGTCGACGCACCTGCAGCTCGCTCTGGCACCGGTAAGACTGATAAACCCGCAGCCAAACTGAAGAAGACAAGCGCGGCGTCGCCCATCACAAAGAAATCGTGACATGAGATAAATAACTTGCTTTCAGTATGCGGGTCGTGGCCTTTTAGAAACGTCGTGCACGGTACTTTTGCATCTTGAAGGACCATCACTCCGGGGTTTCCCTTTTTTATATCGACAGTCCAGTTCAACTTTATCCCAGACCGAGAAAGGACGGCGCGCGGCGAGAAATGATCCGCGCCGTCGAGAAGCGGACTCGCGACGTGATCGCGGCGTCCTACGCGGTCCCCGACCTGCCCGCCGCCGTGCGCGAAGGTGTGTGGCTGTGCGTGCAGTTCCTATGGGCGTGTGCGCGCGTGTGGGGCGTCGTCTGCGGTCGTTGCGGCGGCAAAATGGTGTGAGAAAGTGCGGTCTGTGCGGAAATGGCTGATGAATGTTATGGATGGCGTGGGAATGTGCTTGCATTTGCAGTCGTATACAACGCGCTTGATGCCGGCGCGACGTCCGTTCGATTGTTTGTCAGCGTCGTCGACGCGTCCTTCTCCGTCGTCGACGATGGTACGTCGCAGTGAACGTAATGCCAGGCTTTGAACTGCGTGCATGGGTAACGTGGTGTGGTATCAGGAGAGGGGATCGCACCGGACGATCTGTACAAGTTCACCGGCGAAACGTTTGGTACATCCGCGCCTCGTTTGTGCTTGATTTAATGAGGTGCTGGTGTTCATATCGTCACTCTCGACTTACCCTTACGATCTCTGCTGGTAGCGTCGTCACGAGTACCAACCGGCGAAAGCACAGATGAAGAAGACGCTGAGCAGAGAACCTTCTACGGTGAGCGCGGCGAGTTGCTGTACTCGATTGTGTCGCTCGCGGCTAGCGTCGAGATCGAAAGCCGCACATTGGACAGCTGGACTTCGCACCGCAAGGTCTTCCAGGTGAGTCACGAAACCGATGCTGCGTCAAGTCTGGGGCCCAGCTTCTCTCACACTCTTGTTGCTTCCATCGAATTAACGTATAGCTTGGGAAAGTCACATTTAACGCCCGCGCGAAGGATGTCCGACCGACAGCGGGGACGACAGTCAAAGTCCGCCAGCTCTTCCATCTCTTGCCAGTCCGGCAAAAGGGTTTGGCGGAAAATCCGACCTATCAAGCCGCGGTCGCTCGCGATATTCGGGAGTTCTTGGTCAATATCGCGTTGATCTGGCCGTCGGTGGCATTCGAGCTAAAGTTTGAACGTGAGTATCTGCACGTTCCCGTTTGTGCAAGTCTATAGCCTCAAACACGGTTTAGACAAGTATGCGATCGGTGTTTTGTAGATTCTCCATCCCAGCGCGTCGTCATACCCGCCGTCGGTAGCTGTTATGAGCGTGTCTCCGCAGTATTTGGCGCCGCTCTTGGGGGCGAGCTGCAGGTACTTGGTCTGAGCGATATTCCATTGCACGGGTCTAGTCGCTGATCAGTTCTCATGTTCGTGTTTGTCCATGGTAGGATGTAAGTCTTGAGCTTCCAGACCACGAGTACTCGGTGCAAGGATTCTTCACAATTATCCCGGACGAGTGGGGCGCCGCCTCGCCCGGAATCAAGCAGGCCAAGTCGTTTTACCAGTTCGTGTTTTTCGACCGGCGCTGGATCGACGAGTATCATCAGCAGTTCGCCAGCACTATCACGCAGAAATGCATCGCGTCCGGCGCAGGTACTAAAGTCTATGAAGGATGATCACGCAGCTGTTCGTATCCCTGAGCTAATCCTTGTTTCCCGTGGTTGATTTATCAGGGATTCCGATCTTTCTTCTCAACGTCTCTTTAAGGGGAGACGCGTCGCTTGCCGATCAAGTATTTGACACTTTGCAGACCGTTGCAGCCTTAGTGGCGGAGGTGCACAAGAATGCATGGTTATTGCGCTTGGTTCCGGCGAGACTAATGGAGTTTTGCGTAGGCATTCGTAGATCCAGCTCACGACAGAAGCGCGAGTCAACCGCTCGAACAGAGCGAATCAACCACACCGTCTCCACAAGTGGCTCTGGGCCCTCGGTCCAACAGCAACGGTTTTCTGCCCGAGGCGTTCGACGAAGACTTAGCCCAATGGCCATACGAGGGGACTGCAGCTTGTCTAGACGACGCTCCGGAACTGCTCCGTCGAGGAATGCTTGAAACCCGTGAACATCCACACAAAACATACGAGGCGTATGAGACATACGATGGTCTCGACATGCTGGCGTACGATCGAAGCTATGTCGTGTGGGGAAGCGACACGACTCAGCAAGTTGGGGCTTCCAGTGTACTGGTTGCCGTCGGCGATGCTGCTTATAGCTTCCAGGTATTACCGCACGATATCGCTTGGTGGGATATATGACTGATTCAAACTTTGCTCGCGTTATCGTGCTCTAGGACGCGGGATCCCATCCTGACTTCGTCTGTCATGCGTGTGGAGTGACGAACTCGAGCAGGTACGATTTTTTCATTGGCATGTGGTTTGCTTGGCCAGGTTCATCCACGGCTGAGTGTTTTCGTTGATTGCTCTGCGTGTAGTGCACACCAAGACTTCGAAGACTTGGGCGGAGGCTCTGATCCAGGCTCTGGGTCGACGGCGTATGAGGCGACTTCATCATACGAAACTCTTTCACCGGAGGCGGAGCCTCAGTCGCAACTAACGAACCGGGAAGCCCCCCAAGGATTTGCTGGCGACCTAAACGGCGTCTTCTTTAGAACCGGCGCACACCCCACAGTCCCGCGCCAGCTACGCTTGACCGATTCGGTACGTCCACGTCGTCTGTACGACTATACAGTTGCGTGGATCTCTTTGCAGAAGCGCCTAACTCTGCAGCAGTCTTCCGTTGAAAACGTAGGCGCTTATCCATGGCTGAGCAGCTGCAATTCAACTGGTATCCAGCAAGGAACGTCATCGTCAGGAGTACTCGAAGACGAGACATCGGAGTGTTTCCACAACCATGTACGTGCATCGACATTGACTGCAATGGCCGAACTTACACGTTCCGACAGCGATTTCGAGCGGACGTTTTGCTGTACGCCCTCGATGGATCCTGAAATGAAAGGACCAACGAAGATGAGGACATCCAACTACTTCGCTTCGACCAAGCATCACGTGCCGGGGCTACACCAGCGTGTGAAGCTGACAGTTAACCCGATGAGATCGTTCAGCAGCACGATGCAAGTCCAAGGTTTCCACGGACGCAAGGCGAAGAAGTGCATCAAGCTCCACAAATCCGTACTGGACCATGTGACGTTCGTCCGACAGGTGGATCGAAAGTTCATCCTTGTGTCTGTGAAGCAAGCGCATGGCAGTCAAGAAGTCGGCGGCGGCAGTGATCTCCTGCTGTGCATCGACCAGCATGCGGCAGATGAGCGTGTACGGCTTGAGAAGCTTGAGATCGAGGTTTTCGGTGTCGACGGCCGCAGCCGCAACATCGACGTCCACGAGCATGACCCTGCGTTAATCCTTCAAGTCAACGCTAGTGAGCGGCGTACAATGGAGAGCAACGATGCGCTACTGAGGAGCTGGGGGTTTGACTTCGAGTTGTGTCCCCACGGCGAGTGGGCTAGCGATACCTGGGCTGAGGAGTATGGGACCATCTCGAGCGGGCGATTCCTCCTTCGTGCAACCCCCAAGATCGAGAAACGCATTGCGAACGCGGACGACTTCCGCGAGTTCGTTCAAGTTCTGTCGACAACACACAGCTACGCCGCCTTGTCAACGCTTCGTCCGCCAGTCATCACTCGGCTGCTGCATTCGCGTGCGTGCCGCAGCGCCATCATGTTTGGCGATTACCTGAGCGTCGATCAATGCAAGGCGTTACTGGAAGAGCTCCGCCTGTGCCACCTTCCGTTCCAGTGCGCGCATGGCCGCCCGTCGGTAGTGCCGCTTGCAGAGTTTCAAGACGTCAAGCCAGCTGCGTGAAGTTCGCATCACCTTTCATGACTCCATGCGCAAATGATTTGCTCACACGCATTCTCGATTCACTGATGCAGACAATTGATCTGCGTCGACCGCTGGGGTGTTGTGCCTTTGCGTTGTGCTATTTCTTGGGCAGGTCAAGCGCGCTGTTGATCCGGCGGAACTTTACGACAGAAGAAGGCAGAGCGACATAGCGGTGCGATCAGCTTCCCATACAATCAATCGAGAGCTCGAAGTCGCGGGATGCTCACCATCGCGCTCGATGAAGGAAGCAGCTCGCCAGCCTGCCGTGATGGTACCGCCAGCGAGTGTCGACCTGCTCGAATGGAATGACGTTAGGTACAGATGTTTTCATGGCTCTGTAGCCATGCACGCGTGATGATGATGATGCAGGGTCGAACCTCCAATAGCTGGCACCGAGGGCATACCATCACCTGAGGCGTCATCTTCTTCGCCCTCCTCGTCCTCCTCGTCGTCAATGTAGTCGTCATCGTCGTCATCGTCGTCATCGTCGCTCATCTTGACGGCTTCGATGGCATTAAGGATGCGTTCGCGGTGGATGCGATTCCGAATGCCAAAGTCGTTGACGAGGTCGCTCTCAGTGAGCTCCAACAGCATTGCGCCGTCGCAACGCTGCTGCTGGAACCGTGGCTAGACGTGGCGATTTTGATGGCATTCGTGGATGAGTCTCTAACCATTCTCCATCAATCGTGTGCTGTAGTAACGACCAACGTACTACGACGTCCGGGACGCCGACGTCTTCATGCAGCCAGACACAGACGTTGTCAACGGTCCATTCCGCTACAACTGGAGACGGTCAGCGCCACCAAAAGAAGATCGTGTGAGAGAGTTCGACCAGCCAAGATTTGGTGTCTGATGGTTTCTTTCCATACCTTGTGCCAGAGTCAAATGCTCGTCGGCATCGTCTTCATCTTCGTTGCCCTCTTCGTCTTCGCCGGTTTCTTCGTTGCCTCCTGCGATGCGGCTTCCAGTCTCGCCCTCGTCTTCGTCAAACTCCGGACCCTCGCCACCACTCTCAGCGCTCGGTTGAGTAGTTCTGTACCCAGTCGAAAGGGCGCTAAAGTTAGGATCGGACCCCGTGAGCGCATTGCCAAGGTGATGCTGTACGTACGGTGGTGGATTTCGCAGTCCGGCTACTCCAGAAGAAGAGAGCGGATTTGACGTCACGCCTCCTGGGTTCGTGAGCTGAGACAGCGCCAGACTTCGCCTCGCCATTCGCTCTGCTGTCGACTCTTCTGAGGCAGGCGAGAGACCCAACCGGGAGATGTCGACGCTGGCGGCACGTACCCGCGTCATGTCGTTCGCATCTAAAGTTGCGGGCTTTGGTTGTGCCATGGACGCGGAAGTGAATGTCGATGGATATGGCGGCGGTGGCGGGACACGAGGTGCTGACGGTGGGTCTACTGATACTGATCCGGTACCAATCGATCCCGATGAAGCACGAGAGGGCGGAGCCGATGAAGGCGGTGGCTGGCTGGCCTGACCAGGAGGCGGTGGCGCGGCTGGCATCGCTGCACTTGCAGCCGAACCAGGTACAAATTTGCAGGTGGTCGAGTGTGCAACGATGGAGTCGGCGGGGAAGAGCTGGCAGCACCGAATGCACTTGATCGGCCGTTTCGAGCACCGTGCCGAGTGCGTTGACAGTGCTGACTGCGGCATCTGTCACACCAAAACAGGTAAAGCGATGATAAGTTCGCCAAGGGTTGATGGTAGTGATGTCATCCGACTGCGCCTTACGCTTTCGTCGCAGTGCTGACAGTTCTTGAAGTTCGTCTTGCACGAGGCTTCGTGCCGCGCCAGGTCGCGCGAGATGATGACCATGTTGCAATGCTGGCACCGCTTCGGTCTCCAATGGCATCTTCGAATGACAGCAGTCATGCAGGTTAGTACACAAGCCCATGGCGCTGTCGGGAGTGCAACATGTAAATGGCACATACTCCAACTCGTGCGCGTCAATGTTGTCAGCAGGATACTCTTCGTCGCAGAACTTGCACTCGGCCTGACATAATGGAAACGGCAGCATAACATCGGTATCAGACCCCATCAGCGTAGTGAGCGAACAGATCGGCACTCAGCTTTACTCACCTTGGCAGACGGTTTGCCTGAAGCCGCAGCCACTGATGACGCCGGTGGAGGCGGCGGAACTGTCGCTGGTACTGATACCGCAGAGCTGGCAGAGCTGTGGCCGTCTGCCTTGACTCTTTCCGACAAGGAACCGGATCGTGCTGTTGCTATCGTTGTTGGTGTAACGGATGGTGGTGCAGATGCTAGCGGCTGTGGTCCTACCGAAGACGAACGCGCGGTGCCTCCAGGTGCAGCATTCGATCTCGGTGTCGATGGAGTTGATGCCCCTGGGGTCGTTGGACGAACGCTGTCGGCTCGGCCAGCAACAGGGGAGGTTGGTCCTCCTGGTTTCTTGGGACACCGCGTCGCGAGGTGCTTCTCGATGCCCCGCTGGAGGAACTTGCCGCCGCAGTCATTTGGACAAGAGACCAATCGACAGTCGCAGTTTTCAATGTGATCCTGCAGCTCGGACATCTGAGGAATGCCGCACAGTATCAACAAGGTTAGTGGCGCTCTCAAGACCAAGCAATTGGCGCAAAGTATCGTTGAAATGCACCTTTTGACGGCGAAGGCAGTGCGGACACTGCTTCAGCACCTTGTCGCAGCGCGTTTCATGATCAAGGAGCTCAGCTGCAGGGACATCCGCCGAGCAATGGTGACACTTTTTCGGCGAGTCGGTTGCGTCACTCAGGTCAGAGCCAAGAATGGTAGAGCAGAGCGCCGGAGAGCTGATACTAATCGATCGAGCTGGCGCGGAGGCTGGTGGGGCAGCGCCCAATTCACCGTGCGAAGGCGAGCATGACTTCGAGTGCACTTCGAGGTTGATACACAGCATCTTGGTGTCGCACTTGGAACACTCCACCAGGCGCCGAGGGCACTGCTTGCGCTCGTGCTCCTCGCGCTGCTCCTTGCGAATCGGGAGTCGGCACAGACTGCAGAGAACGTGTGCGGGTGACGAAGGTGCGGTTCCTCCTGCACTGGATCCAAAGTTGTTGGCAGTCGACGTCGTCGAGTTGACTCTTGACGTCAGCGCTGGAACAGCAGGAGGTGGAGGAGGCGGCGGCGGCAGGGGCTTGACGTCTTGATGGAGAGCTTTGTCTACTGGTTTCTGTGATGAAGATCGCGGGAGGTTGCCAAAGAGTTTCTGCATCACGGACGACGGCGAGCTGGCGCCTGGGGGCAACGCTGAAGTCGAGCTAGACGGGAATGGTGGCGTCGCATTTGCCTGTGCTGATGTTGTGGCCGGTGTCTCTTGTTTGATATCCGTCGCTTCCTCTGTTGCAGTTCTCACTGCTGGAGGAGGCACTGCAATCTTCAGTTGCACTGCAGGAGCCGGCAAAGATGGCATGACGCTTGCGGCTTGTGTTGGTGCGTCGACTCTAGCTGTTGTCAAAGGTTTGCCAGTTGTGTTCGCGGCTGGAGGTGCTGATGGAGCCGTCCCTACGTCTCTTGGTGGTGGTGGTGGAACTGATGCGAGGCCACCAAGTGAATTTGCCGGCGCAGGCACCAGTTTTGCCTCAACGCTCGGCGTCGTGTCTGTCGTTTTGCTCGTAGGCAGTGGATTCACTGCGGGGATGTCGACCACGGAGCTGCTCCGAGTGCGTTCTAGTGTGTCGACCGCTTCTGGGTCTTGTGGAGCTGGTAACTTCGAATCCGTTCCACCAACGGGTAGCGCCGACGTTGAGGCAGCGCGCGCTAGTGGCGCAGGAGGCGGTGGAGGCGCACGACCAGGTATGGAATCGACCGAAGGGCATGATGTCGGGACTGGCGGCCCTCGAATCAATGGCGACACCGGCGTTGGATTGCTCTGTTCTCGTTGTCGGAGCTCCAACTCCTGCTTCCGACGGCTCTCGACCCGCGCTTTCGCTAGCTCTGCCTCCGCCATAGCTCCGCGCGCCGACATGGAGATGGTCTCTTGGATTTTGTCCGCGGTGCTGATAGGTTCTGGTACTGGAAGTAAAGAAATCGCGTTCGCTTCCTCGCGAAGCGACTGCGGCGCTGGTACTGAGGAGCGGGTGTCCTTTAAAAGTGAAGCACTTGGCGTCACTTGCTCGGCTACACGCCGTGTTACAGTCAGAGAGTCATCAAGCGGTGTCCACGAGTTCGTATCTCCTTGGTTCTTGACTGTATCCGTCACTGGCAGCGAATTATCCGCAACGTGTGTGATAGACGCGTTTTGCCCAGTCGCGGGAGCTACTTGTAAGTGTGGAGAAAGCGTCAGCGCCGGAGCGGTGGGCGTCGCCGGAACCGTCCAGTGTCCAGAATACGCAGACGCTGGCAGGACCATCGACGTATGGGACTGCGCTTGCAGCTGGAGCTGCAGCTGCAGCTGCATCCTCTGCATGGAAGTGTCGATCGCAGACACGAACGCGCTCGTCTGCTTCTCGAGCGCTGAGCGGATCTCGTCTCGCTCACTGACGTCGCGTGGCGTCGCCTTGGAGAGTTTGGCGCTGCTTTCACCGCCGATGTCTCTTTGAAGCGCTCCGATGCTCACATGTAGGGCAGCAACAGTGGCGTTGGTCTTGGCGATCGCGTCTTCGACGCTGCGGACGCGCTGCTCGCTCTTCGCCACCACTTTCTCGTCGAAAACCTTCACGGCCGCTTCCATTTCGGCAAACCTCGAGCGCACGTCCTTGTGAACCCTGTCGAGCTCTTCTTCAGCCTTCTTCTCCGCCTCCCGGACGCGCTTCTCGGCCTCGTGCTCGGCCTGCAACTGCCTGGCTCGCAGGTCCTGCTCCATGCTGTGCAAGTTCTGCTGTACGTCTCCTCGGATCGCTCGCAGCGCCTCGTGCGTCGTGTCCACGAGCTGCCGACGGTCTTCCTGCTCCCTCTTGAGCTTCTTAGCCAGTGCGCTGTGTTGGTTCTCGCACGATTCAGCGCGTGCCTCTCCTGCCTTCGCCAGCTCGGCCGCCGCTTGCTTCGCCTGCTCGATCTGCTTGAGCAGATCCCGCAGCCCATTGCCGAACTCGCTGTGCAGCTGACTCTCGAGCGTCTTGAGCTGCTTCTCGGCTTGGGCAGAGAACGAGGTGAGCTGGCTGCGCCAGTTGTCCTCCACGCGCTGCGCCACTGTGTCCAGTTCCGGGCGGCGGACGACGCCCACGACGGCTTCCTTGCTCTTGCGCTGCGCTTGCTTGAGTTCGTCGACCACGAACGCTCTCACCTCGGCCGAAATGTCCACTCTCGCCTTCTCTACGAGCTGTTTCAGCTGCTGCCGGCCGCTCTCGAGCCGCTCCTCCCTCGCTTTCGCCTCGTCCCCCTCCTTCCTCCGCGTCGTTTCCGCCTGCTGCTGCTCGCTGTCGCGCAGTCGCTCGCCGAATAGCTTGCCGAGCTGCGTCTTGAGCGCGGTGACGTCGTTCCTGAGGTCGGCCACGTCGCCTGCGACGCCGTGGTTCATCTTCTGCGTCAGCGCGTCCAGCATGAGCGTCGAGGCGCTGCAGCTCCTCGAGAGTTCGGCGATCTGCTGCGCTTGGTGATGCGCCGAGGCCTGGAGCTGCGCCTTGACGGGCTCCATGGCCGCGTTGAAGTGTACCTGCAGCTCGCTCCTCGAGAGCTTTTCCTGGGAGCTGCTTTGAACTGAGTTGCACTGCTCGCGCAGGGCCGCAACCATCTGCCGCAGCTCGAGCAGTTGGCTCTCGGCCTGCATGCGCCAGGACTCGTCCTTGCCGCACATGCTCTGCAGGTGGAAGCCAATGTCCTTCTGGGTTGTCAGCTCCTGCCGCAGCTTGGCCTGAACCTGGTCCAACGTGTGCAGCTGCCGGTCGGCCGCGCACACCTCGACGCGCAGTCGGTCCAGCTCCTCGGACGTGGACTTGCACAGCTGCAGCAGCGCGCTGAGCTGCCGCTCGGCGATGGCCGCGCGCGCGTCCACCTCGAGCTTGAGGCTCAGCCGCACCTGCTCCATCATCTGCGCCATGTCATACGTCGGCGACGCGAACGCCTGGTACGCGATCGAGGAGCTGGGGGGCGCGTGCATGCGGACACCCTGTCCGTAGAAATGGCCTATCTCCTCTTCCTCCACCTCGTCCTGGAACTGCGCGCGCTGGTTGTCCATGGCTTTGGCTGCGCGCTTCTGCTCCCGCTGCTGCCGAAAGTGCGCCGAGAAGCTCACGGGCGCGGCCGGCCGGCGTGTGAACTCCTTGGGCAGCGGCAGCAATGGTGGGGCTTGCTCGGGTTGCTGACTGGCTGCAAGGGACTCGCGGAGGTAGGCGTTGGCCAGGCTGTCCCCTTCCAGCGGCCGACCTGACGTGGGGACACCGCCATCCCCGGCGCGAGGGGGCGGTTGGGGCCCCGCGTGCTGCAGGTAATGCGAGTCGGCGAACGGCAGGTCCGCGTCCAGGTCGCCGAGCTGTCGGAATTGCTGCTCGAGGTGCGCGTCCGTGCACTTGATGATGGCGGCGAGGTTCGACTCCCAGTCCATTGCTGTTCCCGTCTATGTATGTGACTGATACCGTGGGGACGGGAGGCGAGGCGCGTCGTTTGGCTTGTTATACTTGGGTTTTGTATTGGGACGGATGAAGCGCCGCTTGGGGGCCGCGAAATGTAAACTTCAACGAGGAGTGATGCGTCACCGGATCTCTGATTGGTTAAAAATATTTTGTTAATATGATTGGCTAATCAGGTGGCCGCGAACGTTCCGCGGTTCGTCCAAAAATAGAACGTTCTTTGCATTCTTTTTTTCTTTTGATGTAAATTACGTGTAGTTTACGGACAGGGGAGGCAGAGAGTGGACGAATGGCGGAGGAATGGCGGGGCTCTACCGTAGTGGATGGAGGGGAGGACGCGAGGACCAGGGCTGCGATTGGTCCGCGCCGGTTGAACAGCCGATGTGATAGAAAAACACGGTCTATGCTCCGAAAAATGTGTCCCAGCAAGTTTGAAGAGAGACAGCCCGCCCCAAGTCTCGAGACAGTCTCGATAAATTACTGCACCATGGGCCGCAACCCGTTTGGGCCCTTACACCGGGATCGATCGCCTGCATGCATGGCCCCCGATCTTTTGATCTTTTGCATTATCTTGTGGTCATGTGGGAATGTAATAACGTAATAACGTAATAATGTAATAATGTAATGTATGCGACGCTGGTAGTTTTCCGGATCCAGATTAGAGACAGCGTCCGCTCGAGTGTGGAGCTTGAATGCGATCCCAAAATTAGACCGCATCCGGCCTCAAGCAAGCTACAGTTTACAATTTTCTGGCTCTGTTAGGATATGAAAGATTCGCTTTGGTCGTAAAACCAATTGACACGGTTGTCTTTCCCCGGTAAGTTATTATTTTTATACACGTGTTGGTCGTCCGGTCCCCACCTTCTCGAATGCTCCATCCAGCAGGCCAGCAGGCCAGCAGGCACGGCCAAAGAACAAGCGCGCCTTATCAGATCTGACGGGCAATCAATCGATTGGACAGATCGTCGTCTTGTGGTTGAACACACTAACACACTGGCTGGTTCAGGATCGAGCGAGGGGCTCGCGGCGAGTACCGAGAGTCGAGAGTACTGACACTTTCTAACATGGCACAAGCCGCGGATGTGGACGGTAAGATATCGGTCCGATTTAGTGGATAATCCCAGCCCAACTGAATGGTAAACGGTAACCTTCACTCTCGGGTTCGTCCCTGAACACACATTTCTGGGGTTTTGGTTGGCGCAGAGCCGATTTTACTAGACCCCTCCAGCTGTCCAGTGTTTTTCAAGCGGTAATTTACCCATTACGTCGTCACATACATTTCCCCTATCCGCCACGCACTCTCTCGCGTCCACTATGTGGTCTGGGTTGAGTGGTAACTTATGCCGTTAGCTTTCCGTCCTCGTTTTGGATCTAAGGGGACGGGGTCCTCCCCCCCCAAAGGCAGCCACAGGGAAAGAGAAGAGCCAAGAGACAGCCAGCCCCGCCCCGCCCCGCCCCGGCCGAGTCCGTCCCCACTGTGGGTTTCGCTCCATTTCGCCATCTTTCTCTCGCCGACGTCGTCCGCATCCGCATCCGCATCCGCATCCGCATCTGCACCCGCACCCCCGCGGGTCCGCATCCGCAGTTAGCTTACCGCTCGGCTCTCCACATAAACTACAGTACTTCGATCCGATGGACTCGCCGACGACGCCGTGCTCGCTGACGCCGCACCAGGCAATCATGAAGTGTCCGTGGCAGTGGCGCATGCCGTTCCTGGATGAGAAGCTGGCCTCGCGCAAGCGCAAGGTGGGCGACGGCTACTTCTACGACCCTGTAGACCCGAGCTTCGTGGACCACCTACTGCCGGGCCACGCCAAGAAGTTCTGCCACGAGTCGGACGAGAAGGAGAAGATCCAGCGCGAGATCGAGCGGCTCACCACGCGCAAGGAGCAGCTCCACGCCGCGTCCATGCTGTACGACGCGCTGCTGCTGGTCGGCGACAAAACCGAGGCGGACAAGGACGCCGACGCGGCGCTCGTGGACGGCATGCTGCGGGCCGTGGGCGAGTCGGTGGACGAGTCAGCGCTGCTGGCCTCGCCCAAGAGCGTCGCGTCCTCGTCGCCGTCGTCCGAGGACGAGCACGAGGACGACGATGACAGCGCCGACGAGGGCAGCGGCCTGGAGCTCGCGCTCGTCTCGGACAACCTGCAGGACGAGCTGTTCGCCGAGGACGGCGCGCTGCTCGACTTCCAGCACGCGCGCGACTGATTGAGCTCCAGCGTCTTCTTCCTCCTCCACCGTCGTCGTCGTCGATCCCCGGCCCCTGACGTCGTTCCGCTTCGTCTTTTATTTATTGAAATCCTCCCCCGTCATCTCCGCCGCCGAGCGCGCGAGCTTCTTCCTCCCACTCTCGAGAGCCGACGGCTGCGCGCTCGAGTCGCTCGCTCGTGTACGGCGCGCTGCTTCTACTTCTTGTCGCGCTGCCTGCCGCCTCGCCATGTCGTCGACCGCACCGCAGCCTCCACATGAAAACTCAACGAGTCGCTCCCCTATAAACCCACAAACAAATACCATTTTGATCTCTCATTCTATCGCTCACCCACTGGTCTTTGGTGCGCGTATCGTGTGGAACACCCCAGCGCATACTTGCGCACGAGTTGCCGTGGCCAACGTCGGGGCTTCACGCCGTCGTCTTCTTGCAGATCTCGCGGTCGGCATGGATACGGCGCCGGTGGACTTGACAGTCACCGCTGTACACAACCGCCAAGTCGCCAGCGGCCGCGGATGCGGGCGATGCACGCGCGCGCGGATCAGACGGAAACCGCCGGCGGCATGGACGTGAGCCGGCGCGCCGGCCACATCTCCCTTCCGCCTCGCGTCGCTGGTCTTCCTCACGCGAGGAGTCGCGCCGCCCGCCGCCCGTTACTCGGGCGAGTCGCGTGGTTGAAGAAGGCGCGCGGGGGCGTTTCGATGAACGCCGACGCGCCGCTTTGGAACACGAGCGCGGTCGGCGGCTAGGCGGGGACCTGCCAGAACATGGTGCCTTCGACGACGAACGGGCGCAGGAGCCGGCGCGACACGAGCGTGTCCAGTAGGATCTCGATTTTCTTCTTGGTATACTCGGGAAACATCTCCATGAGCTGGCTCACGCTCTGGTTGGCCGGCGAAAGGATGTTATGAAGAAGCAAGCACACTGCCAGTCAGTCCAGCGTTCAACTAGTGTACTTGTGACGTGAGAGCATGGCGGGACACGTACGAGCGCGGGCTGCATGGCGTCGCCGTCGGCCTGGAACTTGCTGTAGACCTTTGTGATCTGCACGGCGCCGACTCCGCGCTGGTAGAGAGGCAACAGCAACGCAGTCAGGGGTTAGCATCGCCAGTATCAATGAGGGTACCAAACGATGACGTCAGCCTTGCGTACCTGGAAGGCGGCTGGGAGCAGTGCGAGATTGAAGCCCGGGGCCGGCTCGCCAGAGTTGAATGAGTCGTCGTAGTCCTGCAGCCTCGACTCTTGCGAGATGCTGCCAATGTCCAAGTTGGCGCCGACCAGTCGGTTCGAGAGCGGCGTGTTGGGCGTCATGGCCTTGAGCTGCGTGTGCAGCAGCGGCGACGCCATGTCGAACTCGGGCGTCAACGGCTCGTCGTCGTCGTCGTCGTCTTCGATGCCGCCTTGCTGCGACGTCTTGGCGGTCGTCGACTGTGTCTCTGGTCGGCTGCGCTTCCGCGTCGGCGTCGAGTAGTCGGCCGTGTACTTGCGTCGAATGTTCGAGTACTTGGACGGCGACGGGAACGACGGTGTGGCGTCCGTCGGATAGTGCGTCTTCGGGTAGACGGGCGAGGGGGAGCGCTTCCGCTTCCGCGCCGAGCCTTGCTCTGCCTTGTTCGGCGACTGCGTTGCCGGTGGAGCAGGTGGAGGATGCATGAAGCTCCTGCGCTTCCCATTCGAAGGCGGCGCGACTTTGACGGTGGAGAACTCGGGCGGCGACACGGACGCGGCGCTGTCCTCTTCTTCTAGCTCCCCTAGCTGCTGCTCCTCTTGGGTCGATGGCCTGCTGCCGCCACGGGGCGGCGTGTACTCGAACGCGCCCATCTTCATCAGGTTCTTGCTCACCCCGGGACTGTTGTACGGCGCCACACTGCTTATGACCGAGGTGGGCGTCGTCGGCTGCCGCTGGTCCGTGGTCCCCTGCCGTTTCTCCATCGACAAAACACAAGCACAGGACGTTAAAATGGATCTACTGTAGTACCAGCAACGCAGTACAGGAGTACGAACCGCGAGCGTTCCTATCCGCAAGGGCGAGCCCATGGACGGGGACCAGTCAGCCTTGGACTCGGACGCGAGCGACGACAGCGTGTCCGCGTCCCCGCTACTTGGCGGCGCCGCTTTTGGCAGCAGCGGCGTGCGCGCCATCTGCGGCGGGGGCTCGCTGAACAGGCTCGAGCTCATGCTCTCGTCCCCCGGGCGGCGCCCCGCGGACGCCGGCGGCTCGTGCCGCTTGAGCGTCGTGGTCCTGAACGTCTGCTCGCTGCCCGCCGTCGACGGGCCCTGCGTGTATGCGCTGCTGCTGTCGTCGTCGTCGTCGTTCGCCGGGCTCGCCGGGCTCGAGTCGGCGGTGTTCCTCGTGCTGGCGTCGTAGAAGCCCGACCGCGCATGGGACGGCGTGCGCGCCGGCGCGAGCGAGCGCCGCGCTGCCGGCTGCGCCGAGAAGGACGCGAACAGCGGGCGCCAGACCTGCGAGGCCTCGTGGATTTGCCGCAGGAGCTGGTGGTGCCGCCGCACCGTCGCGCAGATCTGCGTCGCCGACCGGTGCGCCGCGCAGACGTTGGCGTCGATCTCCTGCAGCAGGTACGTCACGCGCTGCTCTGCCTCCTCGTCGTCCATCCTGCTCGCTGCCTGTCTGTATAGATAGATAGAGATGCAGAGACGACAGCAACAACTCGCACGCCGCCACCTTTCTCGGCCGATATGCGCGCTGTGTTTTGCTCTTGGGGAGTCGCTGGTACAATAAGAGCAAGTATACAAAACACAAGTCAAAAACGCTCCAAGCCGACAAATTGCCGCCCCGCCCTTCCGCACTTTTCCCGCCTTTGGGCGTGGCGAAATGAACCTGAAAAGTTAAAACAAGGTACTCTATCAAACCCAAATCCCAAACTCAGGTAGAATTGTCAATGTTGTTTGATACAAACTTGGATGCGTTCAGGTCAAATTGATTGACGAAAGCTATCCTATTCATATTCAAAACAAGGTGAGCCAAACGGCAAGTTTTGGCGGGAGGGCGAGTTTTCAAAATTCGCGCATCACATTCCGCACGAGCTCACCGCGGACACCTTCCTTTTCCTCTTCTCTTCGCCCAATTGCAGTATTTAAGGACGCGATGGCGCAGTACCGCGTGCGAGTGCGCGGGAGTGGCGACGAAGCGATGGACGGGACTGAGGCGGCGCTGTCGGGCGCCGTCGTGCGGCGTTTCCTGCTGCGCGCGGGCTTCCTGAGCAGCTCGGAGCGCGCCGAGCGCGACGCGCGCGAGTTCCTGTGCGCCTTCCTGCGCAAGTTGGTGGGCGGCATGCTGGCGCTTGCGCAGCACGACCGGCGAGCGGGCTTCCGGCTGCACGACGTGCTGCGTGCATGCGCGCACTTCGGCATCACCATCTACGGCTACGACGACCTCGTGGTGCTACCCAGCCCCGACAAAAGCGGCCGCGACGAGGTGTTCCACGTGACCGAGCTGGTCGAGTGCGCCACGACCTTCAGCCGCGCGCAGAAGCAGCACGACGAGCCGGACCTGGAGCCTGCGCACGCGCGGCGGCACCGGCGCACGGACTTTGTTGGCAACTACGCGACTTGGGAGCGCGACGACGACGACGAGTTCAGCGACCCGGAGCTGAGCGACTGGTCCTGCTTCAGCGACAGCGAGATGGAGTCCGAGGACAGCGACAGCGACGAGCAGGGCGATAGACAACCGCGGGCACAGGTAGACAAGCAGAATCCGTGGCGCGCCAGCACAGCGGAGAGAGCCGTGCGGCCGTGGCACCGCGGGAAAACCGACGAGGAAAAGTTCGTGGATGCTCTGCGCTCGGCCCAACAGATCGTGGACGCGGAGCTGCTCGCCGAGGACGAGCCCGAGACGGAAGAGATGGAGCCCGACGCGCCGTTGGGACAAGGATACTACTCTGACTGCGACAGTAATCAGGAGCACGCCGTCAGCGCTCGTCGTAGACGTCCAGCAGCAGAAGAAGACGCGCTCTGGAACGCATCGGACGCAATCCACGACGTGGACACCGCTAAAGTGTCCGCAGCAGCAGCAACCTTTGAGGATGACGGTAACCAATACGTCATGTCTCGGTCGTGCTTTGCGGCGCTCTTCCGCGCCGTGCTCCAGGAGTCGCTGCACGTGGGCGAGCTCAGCATCAGCTCCGTGGCACTGAGCGCGCTGCACAACACGTCCGAGCAGTACTTGCACCGCGCGCTGTCGGAGGAAGGCTCGCTGCGTTACAAGCTCCAGGCGATCCTTATGGAGCACGAGTTCGTCCGCGCCACGACGCACCTTCAGACGCAGCTGCAGAGCGAGCGCGAAAAGGTACTTGCGCATGAAAAGGCTGTGTCTGATCTGAAGGCCGCGTTAAGGGCTAAGGAACTCGAGATGCAGCAGCAGATCGCGCAACTGCAGCAGCAAGTCGCGGCTACGGGCGCTTCAACGCAGCAGCAGCAGCCGCAGCTCACCGAGAGTCAGGACGTGGAGATGAAGACGCCGACGCCCAAGAAGCGCAAGAAGTCGCCGGCCAAGCAGCGCAAAGTCACGAGTAAGACTAACGCGCAGGTGGTCCGAAAGGACAAGTCGCCGCCCAACCCTTCACGCTCGTCTAAATCCCTCGTAGGCTCGCTGCGATCCCGGCTTCAGGACCTGTCGCGCTCCAAGAAAGCCAGGGTCAACCCGGTTTGATCGCAGTGCGGCCACCACAGAGAGACTCGCTCTCTCGGCACCCTTCCTTTCTTCCACTCGGGTTTTTTTTACCTTTTTGATCTTCTGCTTTACTTTTCACAACTCGTTAGACTAGCAGGACTCTCTCCAATAAAGTAATCTATATTTGCGCCGTCCTCGTCCGCACGCTCCTTGGCCGTTGGCGATCACGGCTCGATGAGAGTTCCTATCCTACCGTCTACCGCTTCAGACGGTCTTCTTGCCGGCCAGCAGCTCCGACTCCTCCATGGATCGGATCACGTTGGTCTCGTGGCAGATGTGCACGAAGCTGATCAGGTGCTGGAAAAAGTCGTCACCTAGTGTACTGCAGCACGTCAAGTCGAGGATAATAGAGACGACGTCAGCAGTCTGTCCATCCGCCAACCTCCAGCGCATGATCAACCCTTACCTCAGATACACTTCGATGTTGTTGTGGCCGGCGTCGGCGACCCAGAGCGGGCGGCACCGCCACTCCTGCCGACACCGCTCGAACAGCCCCTCGCCGTGCCAGAAGGGTACGACCTCGTCCCTCGTGCCGTGAATGATGGTCACGGGCGACTCGATCTGGTCGATCATGTCGATGTTGCAGAACAGGTCCCCGGGCATCGTGAAGCGGAAGTTGAACACCACGCGGAACATGGACAGCACGGGGCTCTGCAGGATCACGCCCGCCACGGGCTGCCTGGCCCGCGACTGCTGCACCGCGATGTGCGTCGTCGGGCCCGAGCCTAGCGATCGCCCGTACCTGGAAGAAGCATCCAGCGTCTTCGTCAGAGGCCGTCCCAAAAGCGACAAGATGCAGAGAGAGCCCGACAATGTACACGATGATCTTGCTCGGCGGGATCTTGCGCACGTTAACCAGGTACGCGAACGCGGCCTCCACGTCGGCGTAGCACGCCTCCTCGCTCGGCTCGCCCTCGCTGATGCCGTAGCCCGAGTAGTCGTACGACATGACGTTCACCTGGCGGTCAGGCCAACGCACACGTGAGTCTGCTGCTGTTAACTATCGGAGACCAAGCATGTGGAGCGCTCCGTCGTCACCTTTAACCGCCGACCGACTTCGCGGAACCAGTCGTAGATCATGCCCAGATCTGCTCGCCAACCAGCACGTTAGCTCAGCTGTTAGCTGTAGCGATTCACTGGTCCGACGTACCTTCGGCGTTGCCGTGGGAGAACAGAAGCGTGTACTCCGCTTTCCTGTGTCACGTTTTGTGAAGCGTACGCCTTAACCTCTACAGTTTCCCTTTGGGTCCAGAAATCAGCCGAAGCCATCGAGACCACTTCAACCTACTCGTGCTCGATGAAGAAGGCCGGAATGCGGTTGTTGAGCGTCGTCGCGAGGAAGAAATAGCGCCGCGTGTAGCCGTAGGTGGGCGGCGGTGGCTGGAACACGAGCGCCGACACGGTCGCGCCCATCGAAGGCACTGCGGCCGTCTGCTGCGTGTTACGCAGCAGTCGGAGCGCCCTGGACGGCAAGCTGGAAGCCTCGGTAAGCGGTAAAGGACCCCGCGCTGCCCCCTGCCTCGCGCTCGGTCTGAGTGGCTGTCACGCTCGAGCACCGCGCGGGTGGCCGCCGCGAAGATGCAGCGCGTCCTTGATCGCTTCGGGTCAGTCGCGCGGACCTCAGCAGACTGTCAGCTAATAAAGATGGTGGCGCGTATCGATAGCAAGGGAGCAACAAAAAAAAAGGAAGGAAGAAGAAGAAAAAAAAAGAAAACAACGCCATTTTGAACTGTATCAATGCATACCTTAAGATAGTAGATTCCCATGTGATATGCGTTGTAGGTGGAAACTATATAGATAAGACCTCGATAAATGAATAGATCGAAGTGCGGGTGGCTCTTTTCGGTTACTAATACCAGCCAAACCAGAGCGACCGTGCGTTTCAGACCAAATGCGAGTGTATTGGATGGAGTTTTCTTCTATTGTCCGCCGACCGACCAGTCACTCAAGTACGAGCATGGCTACCTCCTGTAGTTGCTCGCTACTGTAGCTCACTGGACGGTGATCGCTGCTCTGATAGTGGCGCTATTTACATGCAAAGTCTGCCTGGACTGGTGCTGTCGTTCTGGTTCTAGGGCTGGCGCATGGCGGCGGTCGACGAAGACGACCGGAAGAAGCGCAGGTGCAGCGGCGCCTGGCCGACGCCGCGCAGGTCGTCGCGGATCGCCTCGTTCTCGCGCGCCACGTCCTCGTCCACAGGCACTCCCTCGCGTCGCAGGAGGCTTGAGAAGCTGCCTCGATGCATCGGCGTCAAGTCCGGCAGCGGTTCTGGGTGATGTGGCGTCACCGCTGCGAAATGGACGGCGTTGGGCGACGGCGGGAGCACCAGAACTCGGGAGTTGGTTCCAGCGGATGTGGCATCGGTCGGCTGTGCGAGCTGCCGCACGTACGCGTGGTCGGCGTCGTCAAACTCGGTCCACGGCTCCCGGGGGCGCTGGAGAAGCCTCCGTCGACGCGCCGCGCGCTGCTGCTCGGCGTAGCGGCGCACCAGCATCTCGCGCGTGGCTCGCAGGTAGTCGATCCAGCCCTTGGCCGTCGTGTAGTACTCCTTTAGAACCGGAAACCGGCGCAGCAGTGTCTCCTTGACGCTGCGCGGCCTCCGTTTCGACGCGTTGTACAGAGTCTGCATCACCTGCAGCTCCTGCTGGCGACGCGCGTCCGACTCGGCTCTTTTTAAATCATTAACACACTTGTTAGCAGGTGTGGAGTTGCGCTCGATCTCCGTCCAGCGACTGCGTACCTGTGCTTGACGGTGACGGCGCTCGAGAACGTGAAGCCCGAGCCCGGCTTCTTCCGGCCGTTCGACCCTGTTATACGGAAAGACGTTGGTTAAAAATGAATAAACGAGTGCATACGGCTTCGATATCCCCTCCATCAGCGCGTTAAACGGCTGAAAGAGGCTGTGGAGACGTACCAACTCGCGCAAGACGCTTGCGTCGCGAGATGGCGAACGGCGAGAACGTGACGTGCCTCGCGCCGCCTCCCGCCCCGCCCGGCGGCGTGAACAGCGAGCGCACGGGCTTCTTGCCTTCTGTCATGGATGACGCCTCCCCGCCCGGGTAGCCCATCGTCGCGTCCCGCGTCGCCGACTTGAGGATCGGCCGCATCGTGCCGAGGAATGAACCCGCCAGGCCGATACTTTACAGTGCGTCTGAAGGCAAAGCTGCAGGACGATCCTCTCCCATTGAGACAGTGGCACCTTTCTTGTACCTCTTGAGCGGTTCATTTGAAAAATATGTACACTAATGCTGGTACACCAAAGACATTTGTACCGCTATCAGTGGTACAATGTTCTTCTGCGTGTGATGCTCTTGTTTCGTCGGATGACGGTACAATCACGAATCGTTGAACCTGTTTCCGTCCGGCCAAAGGGCGCGGACGAGAGAGTGCGGCAACGAACGGAAAGGAAAGGGAAGTCGCGGCGCGTGCATTGGTCTCTCCTGCGCTTGCTACGGCCGCTCCGCCGCTGCGATGACGCTGTCCATGGTGATGCTGGTCGCGGTCGTGGTGCTGATAGCCGCGGCGCCCACGGTGCGTTGGTTCTTCATTAAATCATGGCGGCCGTCGCGCCTTTCTCACGAGTAGCATTCGCGACGGGTAGCTCACCTTTGACTACTGACAACCAGATCGCGAGTATCGTCCTGAGCTTCGTGCTGAGCGTGCTGACGCGAGGTCGGTTGCCTGCGTAAGCCTGTCGCTTTCGCGTGGGCCTTGTCTGACGGTCATGTTCGCCCGCGTGGTGCTATGCTACGCGCGTTTTGAAGGCGGACTGCTCTCCAATATACGCGTCAACGCGCAGACCAGGATCTCCATCCACGTCACCTCGGTGCTGCTGACGTGTTGGTGTCGGATATGGCGGCTCCTTCGTGCGGCGACCTGGGGACCGCTCGTGACGGTGCATATCCCGGCCGTTCGCATTACTGTTGTCGTGCTTGGCGGCTCGGCGGCATCGACACAGAGCTCGTCAGAGCGAAACGGTGCCGGAAAGATTTCGCAGCGCTCACTCTCTCCAGAGCTGAAGGTATCGGAGTTGAGCTTGAAGGACATGCGCCACCCCATTTGGCGGCAGTTGCGCGAACGCATTCGCTTGGTGCGCGTATTGTGCCGTGTGGTAAGCTTGTTTGCTGTCTCTGTCGGATCAATCGCCGTCGACATCGTGGAAGAAGTTGACGGACTCACCCAGGAGCTTTGCCGCATTGAGGTCAGTTACGAAGCGTGATAAAGTCTCGCGGCAGCTGATTTCTTTGTGCACGGGCTAACTGACTCGCTACTTGTGTGCGTATCTACTAACAGGACGGAAGTCTGAGTTTTCACTCCAGCTTCAGATCAATCAGCGATGAACTTGTAGTCGCGATTGACCTCTCTGCCGTCGAGCCGACCAAGCTACACGTTCCGAGCCATCAGACGACAGTGCAACTTGGTCTGACGCACTTTACAATCACGACGCCAATCCCTCAGACCTCCAGAGATCGCTATGCTCCTGTCCCGTCGTCATGTGACGTCACGTGTCACTCGATCCAAGTCAGTCTGCAGCCGCGAGCGCTAATCCGAGCGTCAGCGCGTCATCAAGTTGGCCCGATCCCGGATGAACAACAGACACCTACGAGTGACAACGTGTCCGAAGATGTTAGTCTCCTCCTTGGAGTCGCTGAAAGCATCCCAGCTGTCAAAGTCAGCCTGCTCCGTGTCGAAGTTGACATCGAGGATCCGGAGGTTCAAGAACGGGGTAAGCTCAACCTCGCCGACGTTGAGTTTCAGCTGTACGACCCGACCACCCCCGCAGCTGTTAATGGTGATGTTGACGAGCGTGAGGTGAGTGTGCAGGCTGTTGGCGCCAAGAAGGCCGCTACGCTGAGCGTAGGAACCTCCGAACTCCAACTTCAATGCGATGTAACCGGCTCTGGTGAGGCTACCGATCACTCCATTCTGAAGGTATCCCGCGTCAAAATTGACTGCTACGCGAGGCTCACAGTCCATGCAGATGGCGACGAAGAGGACGAGGAAGGCTGCCCTGAATCTGACGACATGCTCTCAATTTGGGTGACGGTCGGTGGGGAGTGTCGAGGGCTTGCGGTAACGCTGTCCGACAGGGCGTGTCCTTGGGTCCAAGCGATTTACTCCGAGCTTCAAGCGTGCTCAAAGCCAGATCAAGAGCAGGGTTCTCGTTCACTGGACCTGGCAAGCCATGTCGCGGCTGAAATCGAGACCCAGTTCAAATTCGTGCAGACCGAAATCACCGTCGCAGCCTCGAACTCGACCTGCGAAGTTCTACCACGTGGTGTCCCAAGTTTATGCCTGACTGTGGACGAGATAAATCTGTACGGCCACCCATTTATCGGCGAGGAGCAAATGGGGATTCGGTCCAAGGCAGATCTGCAGGTCACTCGGCTCAAGATGTTCTTCATGTCGACCGGAGGACTCACAAGGACCCTGTTCATGTCGCTGGATTTCACACGCGTCTTCATTGCGCCGCTGTCACTCGGCAACCTGAAGCCGACTCCTGCTCTGGTCGAAATGGAAGCTGAGTGGTTGGAGCTCAAGTTGGTGCCCGAAGTGATGCATACCGTCGCGGGTATGTTGGAGCTGCTGATAGCGTTCGGCGGACCGATCATGCTTCAAAGGACCGGATCAACTCGGGAATATGAGAGCTGCACGGGACGCGGACTCACTGAGAACGTGCGACTCTTTGTGCCACCGATGCGAACAATGGAGCAAGTCATGAACGATGCCGGCTCTGGCAACGATGACGACGGTGGAATCGAGGCAACAATCGCGTTCCGTTGCACAATCAAGCGAGTTTGCGCCACGTTTGTCCACCAATACGAGCGCGAAGAGTTCGTCGAGTGCTTGACCGCCGACACTTGTCGAATGAGCGTGGAAGAATCAACCGGTCGATTCCGGATCTCCGTGGAGCAAATCAAAGTGTTTCGAGTTCAGGCATCCGATCGTGCTGCAGGCCGGAACTCCGGCGTCAGCACCGCTTTGCCGTTCGCTGGGGTATTCGAGGGCCGATCGCCGCCACGTCGGCGGTCGTTTATGTTCAAGAGCAAGCGGACCTCTCCCACGAGTCGTCCCACCAGCCCAAGACAGCGCGACAGCACTTCTTCGGGTCGACCAGACGCGAAATCATACGAGCAGTACTTCTTCACCGCTCGGTTCGCGCTGGAGGAAACCAAGGTGCGTGACGGCCAGAGCAGTGTGATCGACATGTTCGCAGACGACGTCAAGCTCGACTGGACGATGCCCGCGCAACTGCGGGTCATGGAGTTGGTGCGAGAGATCACGTTTGCAAGTTGGGAAATGCTCTATCGCGTGCGGGCGGCCTACGCACTGCACTGGACCCCTGCGGACAGCGATTTCAATCGGCCGTTCGGTCTCAATCCTCCGCTGGATGATGCTTTGGAATGCGCGCGTTGGGAAGCCAGGCTCCAAGAGGTTATCAGCGGATCGGGCAGCACACTGCATCGCATGCGGGCCACCAACATTCATGTGCACGCCCCATTGACAAAGGCTCTCACCATTACCGCCGACATTGGCTTCTTTGGCGGGGACGACCTTCCAGACTTGTGGAGATTTGACGACATTACCTTCACTGTGAATACCCTCGAGATGCTACGCGCCGACACAGTTCGCGTTCGTCACACCATCGCAAAACGGGCGGACTATGTATTCGGCGAGTTTGAGGCGATGGCGCGTCTACGAATGCGCAGGACGGGACGCTTTGACGACGGGTCGATTGAGTGTCCAGATGATGGCATGCTGGTTGAGTGTGACGGCGTGCGACTTCAGACATCAATTGACCTCCCGTTCCGCGATCATTTGGAGGCGCTTGGAAGCTACTTTGGACCATATGCGGGCCTTCTCGAAGGGGCAATGGCGAGGAACTGGCGACCACAGCACGAGTGCTTCTACCAATATTTTTTACGCACACCTCCGAGCTCAGATCGCGCGCGAGTATGGTTGGATCTACGCAACATCTTTTTCCAGTGTCTCGGAAGCATCTTCGAGGGATGGCTGGAGAAAATGTACCCGATTTGGATGCAGGAGCTCGAGGAGAGGGAGCTTCGCGCACAAGTGTTTGAAGAACAGATCGCCGCTCTCCAGCTGACGAATCCCGGTCTGCTGACAGCGGATGAAGCTGCGCGCGAGCTTGCGACGTTACTGGCCGAGAAAAATGCGCGATCGTACGTCCAGAAAATGAAGAAACATCGTGCCTCCAGCCGCGACGAGCCGTTATCTCGAAGAAGTCAGATTGGATCTGCTGCTAGCTACCAGACGCCGCTGATCGATCTTGCTGTCGGCCAAGTGATTGGCGAGTCGACTATTGGTGAAGCCAAAGCGGACGTGTGGCGTTTCATCAAGCAGCTGGACGAGGCGGTGGATGTGATCGAGCAGCAATTTCGATCTGCCGGTCGAGACTTTGCTGCTTACGAGCCTTCGCACCTTCTTCTCGTCGGCATTTCCATGAACCTGGAAGTGACATCAATTACCGTTCAGATGCGAAGGTTCCTCACTCCAATACTCCATTGCGACAGTATCTACATCCACGGCAAGCTCGCGCTATCGGAGTGGAGTCCGGGAGACACCAACAGCGCTGACGCGTTCGACTTGACTGGCGCACTTCGGTGCTTTCCCGACTTGCAAGTGCTGGTCAGGTCCCCGATGGTGTGGTTCTGTCCAAGTTACATGCACGCGTTACAAGAACTCGCCAACCGGAGCAAGATGTTGCTGCCACTGATGCTGCTAGACGTGGACAAGCGCTTTAATGTCGCTCCGTGGGATATGACGCGCCGCCTTCTCCACGGAAAAGTCAGTACCGTCGTCGAGGATGCCTCACTTCGGCTTCTGAGTTCACCATCGTCGTTTGAGCTGTCGGACTACCTTGCCGTGTCACTTCAACAGGTGATTGTGGCGTACGAGCACAGTAAAATCGACGTCGAAGTCGTCCAAGCAGCCGTGAAGATCGAGCCGTGGTCGCTCTCGAATTGCGTCGAGATCTCGTCTGCGAAGGTGACATGCTGGTTGAACTGGGCGTGCATCGGTCAGCTGAACATGCATTACGTCTACCCTATCGAGTTCCGTCGGTCGATTGGCACGGAGGACGACATATTCATGGTCAGTCCGCATGTCGAGTACAACTCAAGCGCTGATGAAGCAGCAAACCGACGCAACCCAAGCTACTTAGAGCCGGGCGTCATGCTCGAAGCTGCCAGCAATCCGTTCAAACGGTACGAGGCAACCAGCTTGTCGGTGTTCATCCAGGGTTCTGTGGGTCGCACCAGTAGCCCGGAGGAGTCAACCGACGAGGCAAAATGTGCCGGGAAGACGAAACGTGAAGCGCCGGCACTTACGGCGATTGTTCTGTACCGAAAGCACGTCGAGTGGCTGCTTCGATTCGGGCGGCTCTACTACACCTTTATGCAGCAGCTCAACCATTGGCAAGTCGCTCGACCTCTTTCGCCGTTGGGCTCACTGCTATCTCCAGGTTTATCCTCGCACTCGATGCTCGGCGTTCTTTCGGGTGTTATCGTGGAGAAGCTGGATATCGTCGGTCTCGACGTTGCCATTTACAGGAGCGAGAAGCATCCCATGGGGATCCGCACGTTCATTGGCGACAACGTCAGCTTCTCGGGTGCGCTTCTGCATCAGCGTCACGAGTTCCTCTCCGTCGACAGGAGCGAGGACAGTCCCGGCAGACATCTCACAAAGGTGCGCCGGCTGTCTCTCCCGGGGGAGCTTTCAGAGTGGGTTGTCCACGGAGTGTATGATGTAGCGCGAGATATTCAAGTGCGAGTATGCAGTGCCGAGTCGGGCAGCCGCGGAGAGCCGCTGGTGCTCGTGAAGGAAGTGACGCTTAGAGCTGGCGGTGGAGGCGACGGAATCCCCGATCATGACGGCAAACTGCTAATTAGAGGAAGCGAGGGTGATCCATCAGGGACAAGCCGCAGCAGAAGCGCAGCGCTGGAGTCTTCAACTTTCCAACAGAAGCCAGGACAACTCCGGCGAGAAGCCTCCAAGACAATATTAGAGCACTTTGCGATCGCTCAGCACAACCCGTACCACTTCCGAGATTCTGACGCGGTTATTGAGACGGATGCAGAGACACCAAGCGAGCTCGCTAGTGGGAATGACGGTGGTTCATTCGAAGCGCTCCGGCAGATGGGGTTTCTGCTCGGTCTCTTCTCTCGAGAAGCGCGTGTTCTCGTAACGCTCAGCACTCTGGAGGCTCTGGTCGACATCGCGGAGAACTGGTTCGAGTTTGTCACCGTCCAATGCCCTGAGCTGCTCATGCCCAAACCCATCGAGAGAGCTGCCCGTGACGAATCGGGCCCAACAGGTACGCGAAACCGAGGTTTTGTCGATTGATCTTTGATTTTGCTTGGGGATGCGTACTCACTCGTGCTGTTCTGTGTCTTGGTTGTTGCCCAGGCGAAGAAGGCAGTCCAAAGAGGGCAACTTCTCTTGCAGAAGACCCCAAGTTTGGAAAAATATTCGATGCGTATGTGAGGTCCAACGACGGTCGGCGTGGATCTCGTGATGCGACCACAAGTGGCAAAAACACTAGCTCCAGCGTGCAAAAGACGCAAGATGCTCCAGCTGCAAACATCCCGTCGCTTGTTGACCCGTTCCTTGTCGTGCAGTTCGTCGACTTCCAGATCAGCATTCAAGACCACGCACACAAGGTAAATTGAAGCCTATAACGCGCTGATGGACCCGTTCTGATCTGCTGTGACTGATCGATATCGTTTGATATATATCTTCCAGGGCTCTGTCTTGGTGGCACTCAGTCGCGGAACCCTTAAGAACTCGATCTCAGCCGACACGACATATGAAGACATTGCCCTGGAGGTCGAGGGTGTGCAACTGTTCACCGCCCCGCTCGACATTGACGTCAAATCGCGCACTCTGTGGCTTAAGGCATTTGCGGATGGCTCGTACTGCCCGAGCTCGTCTGGTCTTTTCAAGCGCGTGATCGCGCCGATCCCAGCCATGCTAAGCGTATGGATCGAGAGGGTGCCGAACGCTGCGTCATCATCACCCTTGCCGACTTCTGTTTCCAGCCGAGTGCGGCTCCAGATCCCAGCAATCGAAGTCGCAGTCAACATCGCGTCGAAGGAGATTCTCCAGCACGTGGTCACGGGAGTCATGGAACTGGTGGCGGCAAAGCTCAGCGCCATGAAGGCGCTCGAGCGCTCGGATACGCTGGCACCAATTGTGCGGGCGGCGATGGCGATGGCGATGGCGGCCACTAGAGGCAGCAGCTCATCGTCGCATCGACCGATGCGGACGATACAACAGCTCGAGTTAATGCGTAAGCAGCTGCGATGGAAGATGGCGCTCATTGAGTGGCAACAAGTGTGCCGATGGAACCACTACGCGAATGACCGCTTAAACGGCTCACTGGATACTGGCAGTGCGGCCTTTGCGCCTGAGTTTCGACGACGACGAGCCACCGCGGCTGCCTCATCAGCCGCATCACCGCGTTCTTCATTCTCGTCTCCGTTCGCTGATATGGCTGTGGACGCCCGCGGCGATGCGTCGGCAGCCTTAGCCGCTGCACTGGCGAGAGGTCCCACCGCGTCGTCAACGGATACGTCGGAACAGCTCGCCGACGATCTCTTACGCTCCCAGCTCCAGTACAACGCCCTTTCGGAGGCCTTGGCATCCATGATCAAGAGCGAACGTGAACGCTGTGCGACGCGACCCAACGTCGAGTTTGAGTTCTCGCTCGAGCGTGCGGAGCTAACGCTGAGTGGAGAGAATGCCGACATTCTCAACGCGGCGGCACGCACGTTGGAGTTCTCAATGAAGCAGTACGAGGATGGCTCTGGTGCGTTCGCACTCACCCTACGCGAGCTAGCGGCGCGCAATCTTACACCGGGATCGGCATACCCGGAGCTTCTCCAGCCGGCGTACTCCCGATCCTGGGGCAGCGACAACATGTTTCTGCGCGTGGACGCCGAGCAGGGAAGACCAGTAAGTGGCACCGCGGTCATCAAGCACTTTGAAGTGAACGTGCACCCCATCCAGGTGTGCATTACGCAGGACATCATCCTCCAGCTGATTGCATTCTCCGTACCTCCGGTGACAGCGACGGCGACTGACGAGCGCGGAGAAGACCAACAGCGAAGACGGGTGCGGTCGCAGTTTCTGCAGCCCAATGGTGTTCATAGCTCTGGCAGCTGCGGGTCGCCGTCCGAGCGCCTCATGGGCGGCGCCGCGTCCAAACTTAAGCGAGTGGTTCGCGTTGCGGGGAAAGCGGCGACGTATCCGCGGCACTTGGCATCACGCGCGGGCTCGAGTATTGCCTCTCGAGAGCGAGAAGAGAGTGCGGGCGACGACGTTGGCCGTAGCACTCGCGCACCATCCAACGCACTGCAGACACTACAAGAAGATGCCGTCGAGTGGATGTCCAGGGTCGCATGCGATCCCGAAAGCGGCGCTCCAAGTGAGCTGGAATCGCACCAGGAGACAGCTGCGTCGACGTATCTGTTCGACCAGGAAACGCCATCGGCAGTTGATATAAGCGATGCGAAGGACAAAGGGAGTAAACTCATCACGTTCAAGCGCATCCGGTTCGGGACGCTGGAGGTGGTCGTGACGTACAAGAACAAGAAGACCGCCGCTGGACAGCACCCGCAGTCCCCAACTACCGTAGGCCAACATCAACATACCCAGCATGCGCTTGAGGACATGCGCGGGTTCGAACTGAAGATCCACCCGCTCGTGTACTGCGACAAGACGTGCTCGGCCACTGATCTGCTGTTGCGTATCCGCCGCGACATCGTCCTGGACGTCCTCTCGCAGGTCGGGCGCAACTTCACCAACATCGGCAACTTGCTGCGCGACCAGTTCGACTTGACGCGCTGGGCGCCATTCGACGCGCTCGCGCCGTTGCGATCATTGGCGGCGGTCGCGCCACTGCACCCGCAACTGGGCGGCCCTAACACGTCGTCACCGACGGCAGTCGAGTCGCTCAAGCACGACGAAGATGCTGCCGACGAGTCGAGCGACAGCAGAACGAGCATCAACGCATCGGCATCCAGCAACACGAACGCAAGTCACCGTGGCTTCAAGCTGGAGCTGCCGGGGAACCACCCGTCGCTGCGCAAGAAACCAGTCGGCGGTAGTGGGTTCATGCGGGCGTCCGAGTTGCTGACGCGCAGCCCGCGCGCGCTGTCGGTCGACACGGACGGCGAACCAGGCGGGAACAGCGCCGGTAATTACAAGAAGAGCCTATCGAGCCTGTTCTCAAAGAAACGGTCCTCCAGCAGCGTTGGCGGCGACGGCGGCCAGTAGCGCGCGGAGAAGTCGAGAAGCTCCGAGATGCCAATGAAGACGGTTATTGTACTTATCACTGCGTTTCACCAGAGCTCAGTCACTGCTGCGCTTGCTGCTGGCGCCGCCAAACACGTGCGCCTTGATGTCCGTCACGTAGTTCATGCTGTAGCTGCCGCGCCGCCGCAGCTCCCGCCGGAACGACGTCGCGGGCGCCTGGTGCTTGCACGCCGCCGCCTTGGCCGCCTCCTGCAGGTGAGTGACGTTGCGTTGTTCATGTTAGCATGCGCCTTCACTTGCCAGTCCACACATTTCCCCCCTCCATCCTCATCCGATCGATCGAATGACTCACCACTCGCGCGATGCGGTCTAGCGGCAGCAGCACCAGTAAAACGTACGCGGCGATCAGAACCATGAAGATACCCGCCATCGCCGCCTTGATACGGGAACTCCACGGCCGTGTCAGCGCGTCGGATCCACAATATTTTCCCTTCTTAAAGCGCTCACCTTGCGCGCAGTGGAGAGCGCTCTGAGCTCGTCCAGTACCTGCGTCGCCACTGGCAGCAGCGGGACGCGCCCGATCACGAAGCCGGCGCCCAGCAGCCCCACGTGCAGTAATAGCGAGCTGCCGCTACCCGCCGCGCCCATTTCCGTCCGTCGTTTCTCCGTCGTCAACTTCACACTCGGATTCCACCAATTACCGTGCTTACTTGAATAAAAGCTCTTCTCTCCCACTAAGTGCGTACCGTTCCTCCATAAGTTCGCATCCAATTTTTCACCAATCACTTAATGATAAATTTCTTTTTAAGCCAATCCGGGATCCGATACGCTCACGGCCAGTCATAGCGGAGCTCCCCGACCACTCGTGGCGCCTCAGAATGCCGACACCTGCTCTCTCTATCACTTTTCAAACCGAAAGTTCTGAAGACCATGGCTCCCGCTACGCCCAAGGTGTACGTCTCCGCCCGCTCTTCTCCCTCGTGATCTCGGGCCGGCCAGCCTCTCTGCTCTGCGTCAAGTCTCGGGGGCGTCGGCCGCATCCTCGCCTTCCCCCTCCCACCCCCAGCGTCTCCGCGCGTCGTCGTTTTCTTGGTTTCACCAGCAATCAAGAGATGACTCGAGGCCGCTTCTCGCGCGGTCCTTCTCGGCCCGCGGGAGCGGCTGGATCGGTCATGGACCCTTCTCCTGTGCTCGCCCCACCTCGCGCGCGCGCTCTCCTCGTCATTCTTTGGGATGGAGAGGGCTCGCGCGTGTGAGGGAGCGCATGGACGGAACGTGAGAGTAAAGAACGCGGCCAACGACCCAGTCGGCCGGACCGTTCTCTTCTCTTCAAAGATATGTGAAGAAGGAGGACGCATATGCGCGCGACCGAGCTGAGAATGCTCGGAAACACGCCTTCCCCCTTCTTTGTATCTCCTATTGTGCCAAACACTGCGCTGCGGCAACAAGGACGGAGGAACGTGGTGCGTGTGGCTGTACATGGGCGGCTTGTCACTAGTGGCGGACGCCCCATACGCCACTCCACTTAAATCCAATCATGACGGGTGTACTGTGTCGGGCGGCCAACTGTCTCTGTCATGGGGACAGGCGGCGTGATCCTCTCACATGACAAGATGCACAAAGAGCGCCGGCCACCCCACTGTCGGAACGCATCCCGTCCTAACCCCTCCCCACTATGTGTTCTCCTCTTGATGAACATGAACAGTCTCGTGCCCGAGTCGATCCTCAAGAAGCGCCGCACCCTCGAGCAGGTGAAGGCCAAGCGCGCCGCCAAGGCCGCCGCCGAGAAGGTGCACCGCAAGAAGGTCCGCCAGATCGCCTTCAAGAGCGCTGAGAAGTACGTCAAGGAGTACCGCCAGGTGAGTTCTAGGTCTCCATCTTTCTCTCCTGTAGTCACCTGACTGTCGTGTCGCTGACGTCTCTACGACTTCTACAGATTGAGAAGCAGAACGTGCTGCTGCGCCGCCAGGCCAAGAGCACGGGCAACTTCTTCGTGCCGGCCGAGGCTAAGTTCGCGTTCGTGATGCGCATCCGCGGTATCATTGGCGTGTCGCCCAAGGTGCGCAAGATCCTGCAGCTCTTCCGCCTGCGCCAGATCCAGAACGGCGTGTTCGTGAAGCTCAACAAGGCCACGATCAACATGCTGCGCCTGGTGGAGCCCTTCGTGACGTACGGCACCCCGAACCTCAAGGTGACGCGCGAGCTCATCTACAAGCGCGGTTTCGGCAAGGTGCGCGGCCAGCGCATTCCGCTGACGGACAACTCGATTATCGAGAAGTCGCTCGGCCACGTCGGCATCATCTGTATCGAGGACCTCATTCACGAGATCTTTACGGTCGGCGAGCACTTCAAGGAGGCCTCCAACTTCCTGTGGCCCTTCCAGCTGTCGTCGCCCAACGGCGGCTACACCAAGAAGCTCCTGCACTTCGCCGAGGGCGGCGACGCCGGCAACCGCGGCGCCGAGATCAACAAGTTCATCAAGCAGTGCCTGTAAGTGGCTCGCGCGCTTGTGTGGCGGTGTTTTCTTCGGACTTGCTGCTGCCCTGGAGATTTCTCCTGCGGCCGCTTTGGTCTTTGAGCGGTCGCTAGGCGATCGATAAGGCAATGAAAAGACACGCATCGGTTTGATCAATCTTCTCTCTCTCTCTCTCTCTCTTGTTCAAGTCTCTTACCGTGCTCCTTGCATGTTTGTGGTTCACTTGTTGCCTGGGCGTCGACGGTCGCGAGCGCTGGCGGTTGAGGGCGGCGCGCTCATGAAGGGCGAGGCGATCGGCAGCTTCTTGGCGCCGCCCGCGGCCCCCGCGCCCGTCGCGGCCGCGCGTCTGGCCGCACACTTGGCGCACGTGCAGTTGCGCTGGTGGATGGCGATCTTCATGCGACGCTTGGCCTCGGCCATGGCCAGGTAGTTCTCCTTCATGTCGCCAAGCTGCTCGGCCGAGCGCGCGCTCGCCCACACGCGCACCTCGGTCATCTCGCAGTCGCGCAGGCTCGCGTCGCCCAGACAAAGCACGGACGTCGGCGAGCTGTCGTCCTTGCCCGAGTAGTAGCCGGCGTTTGCGTCGACGGCAGCCACCTCCTGGCTCGCGACGCATTTGGCGTTGAGGAAGAGCCGCAGCGTCGCCAGCTTGGGCAACGACACGTCGGCCGTGAAGGCAACGTGGTGCCACGCACCGGCGTTCTCGACGGGCGAGTCGGCCTTGAGCACGTGCGCATGCCCGAACAGGAGCTCCAGACGCCCGTCCTCACCCATTGCCAGCTCCCACCAGACCGCCGCGCCGTCCGGACTGCGACGGCTAGCCAACGACCGGCGAGCGCTTGGCGTCGACCGCTTTGGGGGCGTCGAGCTGTCGAACCCGTCGGCATCGTCTCCGTCGGCATCGTCTCCGTCGCCTTCGTCCCGCTGGCGTCGCTGCTCCCGAGCGAGCACGTAGTCGCGCACCCACGCCTCGAACGTGAGCTTGCGCCTGTACGGGTCCTCGTCGAAGACGAAACCCACGTCTAGCGTGCCGCCCGCCCGAATGAAGCACGACGCGCCACCGTCCCTGGACGATGAAGCGCCTTCATCGGTAGCTGCCGTGGCTGGGAACTGGAGCGCGAACTCTTCCTGCAGCTTGCCTTCTTCCCCGCGGTCCACGGGAGCGGTCGACGGCACGAGCTTAATGCTCGAGCCGAACCCGCGCAGCGTCAGGTGGTTCTCCCGCTTAGACGTGTCCGCCGACTCGAGCAAGGACGGCGGAGTGGCATCTTCTGCTGCGCCCGCCTTGGTCGCGCCTTCTTCGAACCGCCAGTACGCGACGACGGCGTCTTCCTCCTCCAGGAAGGGGCCGATCGTCATCTTGCTGCTGCTGCTAGCGACACTGGAACTCACCGAGTCGTCAGCGGCTGATGAAGGCGACGCACCGCCCAACGCAATGATACTGGAGTCGCCTAGGGTGGCTCCAATCGGCGCTCCTTTCGCCGCGGAGGCCGTAAACAGTGCGTAACTCAGCGGCTTCGGGTCGTCAGCAGACAGCATCGGAGCTGTCGATGCCCCGCCGATCCACTCTTGCGGGTTCTCCGGCGCTAGTCGTTTCCACGCGAGCAACTTTGCCGGCGCCACCGCCTGCCGCTCCTGCTCCTCGGTCTCTTTTGTCGCCGGTGAAGCCATCGGGACGACCATCTTGTCGAACGGACGGACGGTCGGGAGCAGGCGACTGCGGCGCTCGGTCTGCGATAATGTCTCGCAGCAGAGGAGCGTGAGCAGATCGTGGCGGTGCCACACGAGGGACACGAGCTTAGCGCCCCGCTCCAGCTCGTTCTCCTGCTCCTCTTCCTGCTTGGTCTTGGCGCTCGCCGTCGACTCCAAGACGCTCGCGAGCGGCGCGTTCAGGTGTGCCAGGTCTTTGCTTAGCGCCGCGAGCATCGCGCGAGCGTCGCACCTGGACGACGACCCGAGTCGTCGCAGCAGCTCCAGTAGTCCAAGGTCGTCGCCCGCCAGATCGAGACATCGAGCCGCCAGCTCACTCTGCCCCAACGCGTCCATGACGCGTGCAAGTTGGCGATACTGGCGCGCAATCTGGCTCGTACGCGAGAGCAGCTTGGCCGAGGAGATGCCCCCGCTGTCGTCGTCGCCCACGTCGGCGAAGGCGTACTCTTCGAGCGCTGGATCGTCCGCGAGGAACACGCGCAGCGCGTCGCGCCACTTGTGCGAGTCCACGAGCAGCGATGCGAGCAGAGGGCGAGACAGGTGAGCAGCGCGGGAGAATCCACCCGACGAAGACGACGCTCCGGTGCTAGTTCCCGCCGCGGAGCTCGAGGCGGCACTTGAATTCGCCGACGATGGATCGCCATTGCGACCGAGCACGGCGTGCAGCACCTGGATGACCGCCTTCTTCCACCCGAAGCGAATGTATGCGGCCTCGAGAAGCGCGTTTGAGAACGGACACGCTGGGCTGTCGCCGCCTCCGGACTGGAGATACATGAGCACCTCGCGCTCAAAGATGGCGCGCAGCATGGAAAGCGACGGCGAGCCAGAAGACGCGCTGTAGCCGAGCAGCAGCGGCTCGCACAGCGAGATGGGGCGCGAAAACGTCCGACACTCGAGCGTGGAGCTGTCGTTGACGGCGTAGCAGAGCCGGTCGCCGCACGCCGCGATAAGTTGCACGGTCTGCGAGCTGCTGGCGCCGGGAACACGCAGCGAACACAGCAAGCGACCGGCAGCGTTGACATTTTCCGCGTCGGTGGACGCCATCGGCGTGAAATAGCGCACTTGGTGGTCGCTAGTGGCGACGAGCAACGTCTGTGACATCCACAAGACGCTGTGCGGCTCACGCAGCTCGGAAAAGAGGTCGTACACGCGGATCTCGGCCATGGTGGGCGCAGAGAGTATGACCAAGCGGCTGCTGGTCCATACCGCTGCCAACATCGCTGATGCCGGCGGCGCGTCAGCGATGTAGACTGAGGCGCTGTAGTTCCACTGAACGCCCAGCACTTGCTCGTTCGGCTGACTGGACCAGTAGCAGCCACCGGCGCTGCCGCCGATCGCTGGCACGTTCAGGTCGTCGCCGCTGAGCACCAGAACGTCCTGCGTTGAATCGCCACTTGCCAGAAGATACAGCAGCCGAACGCCGACGGTCTGCGAGTGCGGCGACGCCGATGACAGCGGCACGGGCGTCGTGAACACGCGCCGCACCAGCTGACTGAGAAGAACGCCGCTTGGCGAGTCCACCTGGTCGCACTGAGTCTGGAAGGTCAGCGACTTGCCCGTGATGCTCAAGACAAGAAGGCGCCATGGAGCAGCGGCAGTGTCGTCACCACCTGTCGGGAAAGCCAAAGTTGCTTGCGAAGCGCTTTCACAAAAGCATAGGTCGAGCGCGTCCATCTGAGCGCCGCAGGTGACGCGATACCCCGACTGAGAGCCTCCGTTGTCGTCTCCATTCTCGTCGTCGTTGCTCCGAGAGCTCGTGGCACCTGATGCCAACTTGTTGATCTCCATGACCACGTACGAATACGATTCCGAGCTGGTCTTGGCGCTGCCTCCGCGCTCGCGGAGCTTGATGCACGCAGCCGACTGCGATGCGTTGGCCAGCAGCTGCCAAGGAACAAGTTGGACGCCTTGGTAGTTCTTCCAGTCGGGCAGTCTTTGCAGCTTGTTCTCCGCGCCGCTTGTGCCTGTGAGCATCGAGAACCGCTGCAAGATCAGCCCTTCGATCTCGTTGGACGCTGTTCGTCGTGCGGAGACCTGCAGCAGCGCCGTCGGGGTGTCTCGATAATGGTAGTACTGCTCAAGTGACAGTGTCAACGCCGTGCTGTAAGCGCCACGACCCATACCAAAGCCTGGAGTTGGTGTGAACTTGGCGGCATTGGAAATCGATGCCGACTGCAGTTCATAGACACCCAAGAAGAGCCCGGTCGGGTCACAGGTGCACATCCTGAGCGACTGACCGAGCCAGCAGATCGCAGTCACCGTGCTTGGGTCGCTGTCGGTCGCGTTTGGCGCTTTCACCGGGTGGCCAGCGTTGGGGGCCATCCCCTTGGCGTCTCTCCACATGATGCTACTGCCGCTGCTCCCCCTGCCAAGTTGCCAGACCGCAACGTTTGACAAAGCTCCCCCTGCGCTAGGATTCCAGCCAATGACGACCACCGGTAGCTGCGGGTGCAAAGCGAAGCAGAGTTCTCCGTTCTTCTTGGCGAAGTCGCTAATCTGGGGAAGCAAGGGAAGTTGTGCGCTTGTGACTCGCTGGGGCTCGCGCGGCCTCCGTCCAACAAGCGGCCCGAGAGCCCACACTTCGACGGCTCGATTCTGGTACGCCACGATCAAGTAGTGGGGGCTCGATGGCACTGACGACGACGCTGGTGCACCTGATGAACTAGTAAACGCTAGATGAATGATGGGTGCAGCCGTCGCCGCAGTCGAAGTGGATGTGAAGAGCAGCGACACCGGCGCAGCGTCGTCTTTCGCGGACGAACCACCGGCAGAAGCGCTGCCGTCGTCATCGGTACTCGAAGACGCATACGCCCAGAGCTGGAAAGTGCCGTCCGAGGAGCCGCAAGCCAGCAGACGCAGCGTCGTCTGGTATGCCAGCGTTGTGAGCTGGCTGTTGCGGTTCGTGGTCTTGCGCGCGATCTTCTTGGACGGCAGGCTGTGGTCCTTGCCGTCGCCAGCACTAGTGGACGACGTGACCGTCGCCAGCGAGATGACCTTGATGCTTGGGCTGCCTTCGACGCAGTAAAAGAGCCACTGGTGGCGACACAGCGACCCAGCGAGTGCAACGACGCCCTTGGAGCTCTGCCCGCGCTCCAGATCAACGACGCACTCGAGCGATTCATCACGCAGGTTCCAAACCGCCAGATTGCTGGTCCAAGAGAACGAGTTCCGTCAGGTTGGAGCTTGTTTGACGTTGCGAAGCGCAGATCACTCACCTCGACTGGCAGATGCCGACGACGTGGTCGTTGCCGACGGGCGAGAGCAGCTCGAGGCTGCATGGACTCACGTCAGTCGTGGCGGCGGCGCTCGCGAGCGGCAGGTCAAACGAAATCTCGGCCGTCAACGCTCCTGTGGCCCCGTCCAGCTCCTGCAGCGCTGCATTTGACACGCAGACGACGCTTCCTCGAGCCTATGCGTGCGTTTTCAACGAAAAGATACGGCCATCGTGAGTGAGTTATGCCCATCTAGCAGTGCAAATCGCAGCGTGGACGACGTACCGGATGGATCACGACGCGCTCCTTGCCGTTGCGACTGCGCTCATCGATGGCCACCAGGTCTTGCTGCAAAGCGAGCCCCCAGTCCATCGAGATCCGCTTCTAGCGCCTCGGTTCGGGTGGTTGTGCTCTGCTACTGCTGCGTTGACCCAAAATGGCGATGCTCGAGCAACTAGATCGCGGCGTCCGTTGGGCAAAGTGGCGCGACGACTCTTCGCGTCGCTTGACTCGGCCAGGAAGCTTAGGCAGCGTTGATCGCAATCTTCTTGCCGTTTCTTCCTGCCGGCGACTAAATGGATTCAAAGTGCATCAGGCAGCGAAACTGTGGCATTGACTAAGCGTTCCCTTCCATCCTGCGAGCTCCAAGGCGAACCGCACGGTCTACTTGAACTTGCTCGTCGTCGACGAGGCCGTGAGCGTCAGAGCCTCTGGTGCGTGGATGGATTGGCTCTCGAGTACCGATTTCCACTTGGCCGTTGGCAGATCAATGCTGGCGTTCCACTTCGCGAGCACGCTCCGGGCCGGGTCATCTCCTCTTCCGCTACCCGTGGATGAGTGCGTTTGATTCTTGGCGAGTTGGAACGCTGCAGCCCAGTCGCACTTGGCCCTCAGCGCTTGGTCGAGTTTCTGCAGCCGTGATAACAGCATTACAGCAGCGACACCAAGGTCAAACGTCTGACAACCATGCCCACTCGTCTTCATCCTCCTTCTAAGGGCCATACCTGGTCGTCCTTAATGATAGACGCGATGAAGAGCGCGTCGTTGAGCCGCTCTGCGCTCATTGCTGGTGCGAAGAGCGCGTCAACAAGCTGAGTCTGCTTGGCACGAGTCAGAGCCGTGCACCCACGCTGGAACGCCGACGCACCCTAACGTATTTGCAAGGAAACGAGCAGCATCCAAGTAAAGGACATTAGCGAACTGGACGAGCCCCACAAGCTGGACAAAGAGGCAAAACATACCAATGAGTCGGGCGAGTCCTGATCAGTTAGCGCCAGAAGCTTGGACAACTCGTCCCAGAGGTTGTGCTGCAGCATCGGCAGCGAAGAGATAACGTGAGAATCCGCGGTCATCCTTCGCGATAGCAAGCTCAAATGATCTTCGCGTACCTTGATGCATACGTTGATCTTGACTTCCGTCGGCACGTGGCGAAGTTGCAAATGCTGCGGCGTGAAGCCAAAGGCCTCGAACACGGAGCCAACCCATTCGCCGACTTCTGGCGCAAGAGTAGCGGCCACCTTCGCGGCGAAGTCGGCCTGACCAATCGCGATTAGCATGCAGCACTGCAAAACCCGGTTCGACAGGTCGATCGTGTGCAGCAACTGCATCTCGCCGCTAAGAACCAGTTGCTGGTTTACGATGCCGAGGATGGTTGTCGCACCGACCGGGAAGATCTACAGCCGCCACAAAACACGTAGCTGAATTAGAACAAACACAATGACCAACACGTTTGACTTTCACAACGGTGTCAGCACCTGTGGCTCCGGGAAGGTGGCATTGTCAGTCTGTAGCGCACGCCAGCGGGAATCCAGAGGCACAAGTCGCGACGCGAGGTCCAGCACGAAATAGCGCGCCTTCGACAGCAGACAGCACTTGAGCTCGTCTTCCGTCGTGAAGAACAGCACCTGGTGGAACCAGAACATCGACAGGATCGGGCCAGCGACCGGGATGTGGTGCAAGCACACGACTTCACGCTGGGGCGATACCGAGACGCGGTAGACGCGGACGCTGTCAGGATATGCTAGGGCGCAGAATCGGTGTGCCACTCGCTCCCACTCAACGAACAATGGGCACTCGACTGATGGAGAGCCCGCTCCATTCGCACTGCCGACTTTCTTGAGTGCACTCTCTAGCCCTGGCTTCCCAGTGCCATTGTCGTTCTCAATCGAGTCCCATTCGTAAAATTCCAGGAAGGTCTTCTTCAGATCGCTGGTCGCGTCACCATGGTCGACAGAGGCGGTTGATAGAGCCTGGCTGCCGGAGCTGAACGGAGACATGACGGATCCACCTCCCGCAGATGTTGGAGAAAGAATCGACCCGATCGACATGGATTCCGTGCGCTTGGCCCGACTGGATGCGTCGTGCGGATCGATCTTTGCGTCGACGGCAGTTGAGCCCACACCAGAGTCGCGACTCTCGTCAACGACGTACCTCACGATGCCGAGGAAAGGGCCGGAGAAAATGTGCAGCACTTGATCTTCAGCGGTTGCGCAGTTCTCCTCCACGAGTTCAATGTGTCCGTCGCTTGTGACGTCGTAGATCGACAGCGTGGTCGCTCGAGCAGCTCCATTCCGCTGCTTGGTATCCCCACTACCTCCGGTCCCGGGGTCGTCACTCGACATCCCTCGGATGCTGCCACCAAATTTGAAACCTCGGCGTTTCGGTGCAGCTACGCTGCTAGATGCTGCGCGTGTGAGCCGCCGCGGATTTTGATCCTGGGGCTGGTGTATCATGGTAGACAAGCATTAGAACAATCGGAGTCTCGCTTGAGTGACTTCTGTAAATGAGGAGACTTCGTACCACTAGCGTCGCGAATCGCTGCCTGAGCGGATGCCACGCGACAGCGATCGCATTCCCAGAGAAAATGGCGTGCATGTTGATGGACTTCTGGTTGCGCAGCTCCGAGTCCATTTGAATGATCTATGGGTATGCATTTGGAGACAGCATCCAACAGTCTCGC